>JAHZNA010002458.1:0-15609 GCA_027743935.1 Sinodicranocentrus sp. ZH6
ATGGAATTTAAATCTGGGATACATTTGTACATAAAATCAACATTTACTGACAATCAGCTGACCCCAGTTTGATTATAACACTACGTTAAAAATACCAGACCTTACCTTCATATAAGGTACAAGCAACTGCCGTGCGTAAACGTGGTGCACGGGTAGGCGAAGAAAAGTAGGATGGCTGAGGACATGTTAACTGGTAGGGCAGTAATGGGAATGCAATTATTGCTGCTATGTATATGGGCTTGGGTTTGGTTTGTCTGTTATTTTTATGGCACTACTGGATATATGATGTGATGTGATGTGTGCTATTAATGTGCAATGTGGTCTATATTAATGTTTGTAGGTTTGAATTTAGATGAGACTTAATGACTTTAATTGTTCCTCTATTACAGAATCTCTCTAAACACGAAACTCTCAAAATCATCCTCGTCAAATTTTTCCATTTCGGAATTTTGCGAGAAATTTCCAGTTGTCCAGCATGACAGCATCATGGAAGAAGATGAGGAGAAGTTGGAGGTCGAGGCGGCAACGACCCCAGCCACAAAATTTGTCCAACATCAAGCAGTCAGAGCTGCCCAAGTGACACAAAACTCTAGTGAGCTAAATCCACACATCTCACAAGTAGTCACTAGACCACAAGCGGATCATACGATCCAGAAAAGGGTGGTGCCACCAGGACCATCACTCAAATCTGGTGTGACGGTCAGCTCTTCTTTGAATGAGCCTCAGATTCCTTTTTCAGAAGGGGTAAAGCAATCAGAAGATGAAAAGGATTCCCATCCAAACAGGCATATTGTAACATCGCCCACCGCCAAGCCATATATTCCTGATGGCTTAAGCATTATAAATAAGGAATTACTACGGACTCGAGTGGTACGGACAGGAGGGGACCGCAGGCCGTCAATCCCACCCAGTGGAATACCTAATCAAGTTTATACCCTTGGCAATGAAGAGCATGTTTATGATTCCATTCAAAGTCCGAAAGTTGTAGCTCGTTCAGCGCTTGCAGGTGACACCGTGGTTAGTAATCAAGTTTGTGCTAATGAATCTGCTGTGTCATCCACCTCATCAAACGTGCCACCGTTATCAAATGCCAAAGGTATTGAATTGAGAAAAACCAAGATTGACACAGTGATTACACCAGCATCAGCCGCAAAAGTGATATCATCAACCCCGGCAGTTACACAGAGCGTAACTCGACCTACACAACATGACGCTGCCACCTGCACTCCTGACAATATTTATATTAGCCCAGCTATTACGGTTCCTCCAGTACCAAAAGCACGGACGAGTTTGAGCAATGCGGCTCATAATACCCCAACCCATTCTGCCGTTTCCCGAACATCCACTCCTGCACCAGAGAGCTCATCTCCGAGCCCTGTTCCCAGTCATAATAACAACAACACGATTGATAACGTCAACGATCACGAGCGGAAAGATGGAGAAGGTAAATGTCCTTGTGAAAAGCTACCACCCCCGGATACTGGAGCTCCTGCTGTTGGAATTATCCGACACGATATAAAAGAGCACCAGCAAACCGCCTACCCTTCTCCGAAACCGCGTCAACTGTCTAACCTGAAAAGAATGAGTAGTCGAGAGGAGAGTACACAAACAACCGGAAAGCAGGGCCATCATCCACATCAGCCCATTAACAATAACAGGCCCACTGATAACGTAATGACAGCTCAAGGTAATCGTACAATAGAAGGGATTACAACGTGCACGAGAGTTCAACATAACATGGGAACATTGCCAGTGGACAACGAACCCGCAAAGAAAGATGAAAACAATGACAATTTCTCATCACCGGAAGTTGTAAAAAGCTCACCTGCTGCTAATGGTAGCATAGTTGGTACACAAAGTCAAACTTATTCAAAAGAAACTCCCATTCTTTCCAAAGAACAACAGCTCAGCGAGCAAATCCCCGAAGCATTACAGAGCCCTTTGATGGTGAAAAGAGCTCAGGCGTTGGCTTCAGGTACAGCCACCCCGTCTTCATCTTCATCCTTATCTCCGGCTCGGTTACCGCCGACAAGCCGAGGAAACAATAGAATTGCTAATGAAATCCAGAGCGAAAGTGTGAACAATGCGTACGTAAAGTCGAAACCGGGTTCAAGGATTATGACAAATGCCATTTTAAAGTCGAGGCAGCAGGAGCTCATAGCTCAGAGTTTACAAGGGACGAGTGCCAGCACAGAAACATTAAGAACGGAGAAATCCTCCGACACGACAGCCTCTACAAGTAAGACTGACTCCTCCACACAGTACTTTAGCTTAAAAGAGGAGTCCACTACCACCAGCAGTTGCTCCACACAGTCCCAATCCCACCCTCAGCAGATTATGGTGAGATGTATACACAACAAAAATATCCTCGTCCATCATCAACATTACTCGCATCATTGTCCAGGAGGCTGTTCAGGTGCAAATATGATGGTGATGAGTTCCGGTGGTGGCACGGCACTAGCTTCAGGTTCACCCCATCTTTCAGTACCTCCAAGGTGTAACTCAGAAAATAGCCACCATCCTAAGAAGTCCAAACCGGTACATACAGACTCTCCAATTATAAGCGGATACGGGTCGGAGCGTACAAGGCGGAGGATGCTCTTTGACAACAAGGTTCGGAAAGACTACCCTGAGTTGTTTGGTATCACCCCGAAAGACAGAAGATCCTTTATTAAGCAACTAGGAGAAAAGGATTTAAACAGCAAGGGATTGGTTGCCCCTTATTACTATACGTTATCTCCTGTTCCTATTCCAAAGCATGTGATGACAATGGGTAACGGAGGTAGTAGTGGTAGTAGCATTAGTTCTAATACTAGACAACAGGGAAGTGAGTCTGATAATGGTAGTAAGAAAGGGAGCCCTTTGGTAATTCCACCTTTTAATCCGAACTCCCATGTCAAAAGCCCAATTAAAAGTAATGAGGAAAGCGGAATCATTACCACGACAGGTGCCACGAGCGGAACAAAAGATTCCTCTGAAAGGATAGTGGTATCAGGTAGTTCTAATAATAACAAGAGGATTGAACAATCATATCCTGCCGGCACTCCACTAATAGCGCCACGTTCCAGAGAAGTTAATGTTGAAGGTGGCGGCGGAGACAATGATCATGATAATTTGTACCGGAGTTTCCAAGAAGAAAGTATTAACAACACATCGATGGCAAGAGAAGAGTCTATTGGCAGGTCTAGTTTCCGAGGTGGAAGTGACTTAATCAAGCGAAATGATGGTGTGACCGATGATGATGATGATGCCTCTGGAATCGCAGCACAGATTGCACATGATGTGTATCAAGCCTCGCTTGAGCTTGATGATGAGGGTCAAAGACTGAAAGATTTTGTTGAGAAAATGAGAGAAGAAATGACAGTTGGTGGAGTAGGAATGGAAGATGACGATGAAGATGAAGAAGACGAGGATGATGATGAGGACGACGATGATGAAGAGGATGAAGAAGATTCTGATGATTCCACCGCAGGTGGGCATGAGGGTGAGCGTGGAGAATCACACCGGAGTCATGAGGAGAGCTCGAATGACTCTGGAATCAGTGATGAAATGACTGAAAAGAGTAAGACAACGATGAGTGGCCTGCTGGAGGAGGACGAAGACCATGAGAGAAGTTTGACCTTATCCCTATCTCATCGGAACGAGAATTTCTCCAACATGTTGGACCGAATGCGATCCAGTGTACTTGCGGCAGAGGTAAAGAATCCTACTAATCCTGACAAAATTTCTTCTACTGCAGTTTCCAATTCCACAACTCCAGTTGCCAACAACACTGTCCATATTCTTGATACTAATAATCCCCCTGTTGTTGTTGATGATGGTAATAATGTTGTTGATAATTGTTGTTCGCCCAATAATGATGCAAATAAGACACAATATGCTTCTGCAAACCACCCGTCCCATTGTTGTACTAATAACAAGTCTCATGTTGTTGATGACGCTACTTTATGTTTTCTCGAAGGAGAAACGAAGGCTTCAGTGGAAACGATGGTGGTATTAAAGGCTGACAAGGCCACAGAAACTGAGGAAGATGACTTTAATTTCTTGCTTGCAATGAACAACCTCCGTGATTGTAGTCACGCCAGCCATAATATCCACCATCAGCATAATCAGCACAAACCATTGCGGAGCATATTAGCAGAGCGACGTGAAGCCTTTTTCCTCAGCCAGCAATCCAGCTTCAGTAACTCAAATTGTCCTTACACGAATAATATGAGCACGGCTACTATGTCAGGTCATTCCATCCACTTTGCAGAGGACTATAATTCGCATCTTTCCCATCAAGGAAACAATTGTTCTGCTTGTAGTGCTTCTCATCTTCGAAGTGGTTTGTGCGGTTTAGGTTGTGCAAACTGCAACATCCCCTCTGACCCATCTTCTCAACTACAAAACAGAGATCCTCTCATCGTGAAAATCGTTGACGGTGGTACTCTCCACTCTGTTGATGAGAAAAAAGAGAGTGCTGAGCTACCCTGTGAACGCGTTCAACTCCAACGCTTGGAACGCCAAAAGAAAGCAAAGGTGGAACGCGTCGAATCTTCTGAGGATTCTACATCCTCATCTTCAGATCTGGCTTCCGCGTCCCCAGCTGCAGAGAACGGTACGACTGACCCTTCCTGGTCATCATCATCTAGTTCTCTTGCCGGCTACGCCAGCTCAAAAGAGGAGCCCCTAGCAAATGTCACAAATACAAGTCCAATTAATTCCATCAACAATGCCAAGACTTCTACCAATGTAACTGCTACTACTACTGCTGCAGCAACTTCTGTACCTAGCACAATTAGCTCGTCCTCCTCTTCTTCGTATACTAGTGCATCCACCTCAGTTTCAGCTGTCGTAGCGTCTAGCGCCAGTAGCCAGTGCTCCAACATTAACAAAGACTTGAACTCTAGTGGTTCTTCCCGTAGTAGTAGTGCCCCAACTAATCATCACGATTCCAATGGTGAGCCTTCGTCTTCCTATCATAGTACATCAAGTAAAAGCTATTCATTAATGTTAGACACCGACCCTAACATCACACAACAACAAAATCAAGAAGAACAATCGTTGATTCCTAGTGGTAGCGGTGTAAATACTAGTGGCGGCAGTTCCACAAGCTGTTCCAGTAGTCGGCCAACTAACGGTAACTCTAGTGTAAATATTATTACTAATGATAATAGTCATACAGCTATTGCAGACAGTAACATAGCGTCCTGTAGCCACAACCAAACCACTAACGTCAACAACAACAGTGAGATAAACCAAAGTTTTGAAAATAGTGAACTAGATTCGTCTACTTCTTGTTCTAGCATTAGTAACACTACTACTGGTAGTAAGGTAACATTGTTGACCTCAAGTACCAAGAGTACGGCTAGTAGTTGCAGTACAACGACAACGAGTTCTTCCTATTTGAGTAGAAGTAGTTGTTCATCTTCTTCTAGAGTAGTTGTGGTGAGCGGTGGTGGTGACTCAGTAAATAAAGATGATGATGATAACATTGTTGAAGAGAAAGAGGAGATGTTTGCAGTATCAGGGCCAGAAATTGTAGTCACTCAAGAGTCTGACCCTGAAGAGTCCTCCCATAGTTCAAACGATAACGGTAATACTAGACACGGGTATAGTAGTGATGGAGAGGAGGACAGTATTGTCTGCAATGGGAAAGCTGTTGACTCCGTTGCCAGTGATGAAAATGGCGGTGGGTCATCCGCAGGGGAAGGGGAAGGAGGTGGTAGTGGATGTAGCAGTATTCGAAGTAGTAAAGGCAACTTCCTTCGAGTGGAGTCTAATGACTCTACAGCGGAGAACTATGGTGATGATGATGACTACAATTTTGATGACGATGAGGAAGATGACCTTTCCCATTGTAGCGTCGCTACGATAAATCGGTACGGTACTTTTGAAAGTTTAGAAAAGCTCGAGAGTGAAGATACGGTAGGAGGCTTACCAGAATTCCCAAGATCGATGCCAAGGTCCAAGGCAAGATTTACTTTTGAGGATGATGACGACGACGATGATGACGACCTTTTTGAAGAGGATTTCGAGACCGACTTCAACTTTAGATTTCCAAGTCAAATCCAAGATAACACATACAGTAAGTCTATAACCAGATCTAGTAAAGATAATAGTTATTCTACTGACATCTCTCCTAACAAAGGCCACCGTCATCATCTGGGTGTGCAGATGTTCACCTCTTTGACTGCCGTTTCTCTTGTCGTATTCATTTTTTCCACTTTCATGCATTGTCTATGGGAATCCATCCTGTCAATTTACTCGTGTGTCCGTTTCCTCTTAAGTTGGTTACTCTCGCTGTGGTAAACATGTGGAAAGTATAAAGAAAAGAGACAATGACTAATGGTCGGACGGATGCCTAGAATCTTTTGATGATTATCATTGTAATACAATACAAATCCTTTTTCCTTTTCGTACTCTATTTCACCCGCTTTTCCAAGGATTACGTATCACAAAACAACAACATATCCAAGAAAATCCTATTACATAAGTAATACGCATATCCTCACCGATAATACAAGACGTTTCTTATACTTTGACTCATAAAGCACCTCCTCTTCCTTTCACATTTGCTTTTTTCTTCTCAGTTGACGTGCTCTATTTTCTGCTTCACGTAATCTCCAAAAACAAGCAAATGTATGCTCCGCTGCTTTTTCTTATTTCCTTCTCTGTCTGTCATGCATAACACAGCTTGGAAATAAAAGAGGTAAAAAAGTTATATCATTATATGACATGATGTTCCAAGTTCCGACGGGAGTCATACGTCTAGAAGATAACATTATGGTGGTGGAACTGGCTGGAGAAAAATTATGTGGAAAGTCCATAGTAATGCTTGTTGCTTATCAGACCGTGTCATAATTGAAGACTATTTGTTTTTGAGACAACTTAAATGTATAATCTTGTGTAACGTCTTCATTTGTGGAATGTTGATTTGGTCTGGGGTACATACCTACCTCGTTATTTATTGGAGAGAATCTATATATAGGATAGAATATTTTATCTCAGATATTCAAATATTTATATAACTGTATCTGTAGAAGTGCATGATGTTTTGTGAATAGTGTATTTTATCAGGCTTTTGCAGTAGCATGTCTAGTCGATAATATTTAGTGGCAAATTATTCTATTAGGTATAGTTGGATTAATCGCATGATGCAATATACTCCGGAGTGAGCGACATTCACCAGGAAATAATTATCGAGATGATTAGAGCTGATGAGTAAATGTATTGTAATTATGTGGTGGTGTATTGATTTCACATTAATAAAGTCCTCACATAGTTTCATTATCTTTCAATTTGCATTACATGCAATTTGCACATAACTCATCGTTAGCATAATCACTGCAGGATATTTCCATCTGTTTGGGATTTTGTATTGGCTAAAAAGCATGATGTAAGATGTAATTTCATCTTTATAATTTCATCATAAATTCGTTAGCACACGTCCGACCCCAAAAATCCTTCTTTGATTGACTCACTCAAGGAAACTTCCAATGAAGAGATTGACAGCCCGATAATTACCCGAGAAAAAGCGGCAATAATAAAATATCTACTCACATCACTAACCCATTTTCTCAAAGACTTTAATTTTTTGCCAGATGAAGTTACTCTTGGAAAAATATATCCGCTTGATTAAAGAAGGGAAAGATTGCTCATTTTCAGGTGTTTCTCGCCTGGGTCCCCTGCCTCCACTTTTGGAGGAAGACTACGAAGATGAGATGTATGATGAACAGAGGGCAGATGGGATCAGCCCTTCCAGCAGTTCTGGAGTGGGCGAGTTTAGCGGAGGTGTTGGCGGATCTGCAAGTGTCAGCGTGGGTTCAAATGGTGCTAGCCTCAGAAGCAGACATGAGGTAAGTTTTTCACTTTTGTATAAAAGCTTTTGACTTTACTCATATTTCTTCATATTTTAAAAAAATTAACTAGAAAGGAAATACAATTTAAATAGCTTACACGATCCGCTCACTCATTTCGTGTGACTTGTAGGATGGCGAAAGTAAACGAAAGCAATTTAGCATAAAAAGAGTGACTGTCCTTGAAACTAAATACAAATACAATTCATATGCGAACCCTTATCATACCTCCCATATATAAGAACAGTTGAGCCAATAAAAGAAAGCAATAAAAATGCTATTGGTATGCATTCAACACGCGTAGTCACATATTTTGCGTCATTCATTATTGACTGTCACATATTTGAAAGCTAAAAGTATTACTATATATTTCTTAGCATCACGCAAATCACAGTATATTTGGTAGAAGTAACTCCAAAAGTATATCGTGTGTTGTAAATAGAGATAATTTAATAAGCAGATCAAAGAGAAAATCCACCATCACCGCGAGAAAAATATCATTATTATTATGATTTGCTTGTTCTACTCTTTTTTCTTTGTTTTCTTTTTCACAAAAGACAGGATTGAGACGTGACAATAGCTTTCTCTTAGCTCGTCTCGCCACCATGTATGCACGGAGTTCGATCAGTCCATTGAAAGTCCTGAGGGAGCTCTGGCTTAAGAAAAGGTAATGTCTCCTGTTGTACAAAAACAAGAAAAAACAACCATTGTAGATTTCCAGAGGCAATTTTGGTGATAATGGTGAGAATGAGGATATCCTTTGTGGAAAAAAGTGTCAACTGTGCAAATAATATGTCACACACGTGTTTATCCCCTCAAATTTGTATACGTCCTCAGGTGTTCCGACTTTAATGGTAGTTGTCTAGTTTCATGACAAGAAAATGTGATTGAAAGAAACAAATATCATGACAGTATCCTCATCCTCCCATTAGTTCACGAAGATTGTCAAATTTTGTAACAGAAAAGGGTATTATTGACGTAACATACATAACGTAGGATATTTAGAATTTCCCCTACCCTTATAGAAACCCTCAGTGGTAGTTAGCTAAGTATAACAATATGTAGAGCAATAATTCTATTAATATACTTTTTGGGATGATGACGCTTTTATGTTTAAAAGCTTTTGACAGACACTCTGACAGTCTCTTTTGTATCTTATTCTGAATTGCTTGTCTCGCCATTTCTGCCTGATGACTTGACGACACATCCATCTGCTTTGCTTACGTCTTTCTCATGCAATTAATACGTTCCGGACGATTTTCACCGGAAATGGGATGGAGTGTCTGAATGTTGAAAGGAATTTTTTTATTTCTAGTATGAGTGTCCATTGTATAAGAAAAAGAGTGCACTAAAAGGTAAACAGAAGTAGTCCAGTCTAGACCCTTTTCCAAAGAGACAAGGACACCCCATGATAACGATGAGACAGTTGTAGGCTGATTAGATAAATGAGTTGATTACCGTAAACAGTTTCTGCCTACTGTATTTCGCGGTAGTTCTTGACACGAGTATTTGCTTTATCACTTGTGGCATGTCTAGACAAATGGTAGGATGATAGGATATATGTATGACTACAATTCCTACAAAGACTGGCTAGTAGGATTGCCTTAATAGATGATTGAGGCTCCACGCGTGTTTTCGCGATGTTGTTCGTCAGTTTGTAATTAGATAAATATCTCAATTTCCAGCATAAATGTTGCAATTTATTTCTAGAACAATTCCTAGAGTCGGAATTTTGGCAGAAGTTATTATATTTAAACAAAAGGGAACATGAAGCCCAATGCTAATTTTTCTGCAGAAACGGAAGTTGCTGATGCGTAAAAATGTATTCAAGATCACTATTGGGGGATCTCAATACAAATATGATATTATGTAAGAGAAAATGTTTGAGAGGTAGATGAACTCAGATAAAAACAATGCGCATTTTTCTGTCTCTTGTTTATTTTTCGAAGTAGATTTTAATACTTTATTTGCGACTATGTAACTTGTCCGACTGCCTCCTACCACGGCGAAATTGAAATTTGCAGTTATAAAATCCACATGTGGTTGACAGTTTATGTGATTCTGACAACAGAATAATACATTCTATGTATAGCTGTGCTCTAAATGTTTGCTCAAGATTGTGTAATTTGCTTCCGCTTGCATTCACCAGCTTTGCTTATAGCTTGTAGTTATCCATTGTTTACAAATGACAAGCTGGCCTAAATCACTGTTTGAACTTTCTATTGTAAAACTTTCCCTATTACATTTTTCTGATTCAAACCTTTTGGCATATAATTTACTCCATATAATCACGCTCAAATGCTTGATCCACTTGGATCACGCGAGTATCAAAGCTATCATTTCCCTTCCTGGTCACGTTGCCTCAGCTCCGTCACCATCAGCAAGAAAATTCCTTGCTGCATCTGTCGGTAAACTTTCCTCTATTTCATCTTAAAAACATCACACTTTCACACCTACTTAAACTTTCTTTTTGTTTTCTACCCGTTTCTCCATAGACATTGCTTTGCTTGGCATGTTGCTACCGACTGTTTTCCATACGCTTTCCGTCTGTTTATACACTCAATTTTATAATTTTCCATAAATATGGTTTCTCCTTACTCTCTTTTCTGCTACTATACTATACTATACTTATAGTCGGTATTTTGCACGACTCTGCTTTCCTCACAGTTGAAATTATAGGAACATATTTTACACGAAGAATCTTTTCAAATAAATTTTTCTTATGTAAAGCTTTATTTTCAAATACACTAATAGTCACAAGCGCAACTTATCGTTAATTGACACTTAAAGTCAACTCACTTTGTTGAAGTGAGTTAGAAAATATTTTGCGGGTATTGTGTGTAGATTACAAATATTATAGGCATATATACTCATAGGCGAGCTTGCTCACTTGTGCTATATTATATCATTTAAAGTCATGCTGTTTACAAATAAAGTCATCTGTGTTGTTTCGCGTTTTGTGTAGGCCGAGTTCGTGTTCCATGTTCAAGTTCGTGTAAAAATGAATGTTGTTTGCTCTCATTTCCTTTCACTTTCTATTTCTCTCTCCTCTCTATATATCTCTCTCTTTCTCTTTTGTTATAGCAGCTCATTAGATGTACTAAGAAAGAGCGTGTGTGATCCTCTTTATAGTTAGTAAAAATAGCTGGATAGCCAACTAGGTCATGATAAAAAGACACTATAATGAAAATGTTTACCACTATATCTTCCACAGCTTTTGATTAGTCAAAAAGCAATACGTAATTACATCAGCATCAATGTGTATTTTTAGGTATCGGCAGTGGACCTACAAAGAGTAAACAATGTTTTCACCGAGCCAACTTCATTATCTGCATCTGCATCCTCTTCAACATCTAATCCGCTTACATCCCGCTCGAAAAAAGTTGTCCTTATCACATCCCCAGAAGTGATAGTCATCACGGAAGCAAAATCACAAGATCCTGACGAGTCCTCATCAACCTCTCGGCTTATACCGTCACAGGGAAAAGATGGAGCCGTAGAGTTGTCAAAAATAGACTCTGCATCCACTGGATCAGCCCTTTCACTAGGACCGGTGGTGGTTGCAGCAGATGAAAGCGATATGCAGATTCCCAGTAGTACGACCAACACGAGTATATGAGGGAGGGGAGTTGTACGGTATGAAGCGTTGATTGAGTCAGTTTGTATTATTCTTGTGGCATACCTATGCTTCTACATGCGGCAGCGTAATCATCATAGGTGAATTGTTGAGAAAAATGTTCCAATTTACATACATTTACTTGATTCACACTTATAAGTAACATTCGCTATAAATAAAACCGTCAGTCATTTCTACTAATATTAGTCAGCTCTGAGGAATACATATATATAATTCCGTAATAAACGTGTTATTATGAGTTGTTGAATGATGCTAAAAATACTAAAGGAAAAAAAGTTCTTATAATTACGCCTCATCTTCATTGTTTACAACGAGTGGGATGTTCTCGGTTCATTAACAATGATGATAAATAATAATCCCGTCCTTTTTATGAGAGAAAAAACTTTTTATCACATTTTTCATCCAGAATGCGATGTATGTCTAACCTAAATGTATAAGTGTGATCATGCATGCCAAGATGTGAGGTAATATAGTGTAACTGAAAAAAACGGATTAATATGAATTTCCTGTTCCTGGGAAAAACACTCTTCATGTTAAAAACGTGGTGTAGACTTTCGCCTCTAGGTAAACTTTGAAAATTGCAAATGACGAATTTTTTCTCATTTTGAATTTCACAATTCTCATGAATTCAAGTATGTGAGAAAATGTGATTTATTCTGTCGCGAATTTTTTCCCTCTCCGTCGTCGAGAGGAAAAAAGTGATTGCACAAACTTTCTAGGGATATTGATTTAAGGAAAGGAGGAAAGGCCTATTCTCGCATATTTTCCACTTTAACACCCATTTCCGCTGTATTGATACAAGAAATCATTATTTGCATTTCGTATCCCCCTACCCTCCTTAGTAATACAAGTTGAGGGTGATGAGATGATATTGGGAATTTTTCAAGTTTCATTTATTCCTTTTTTCAGGGTAAAAAGGCTCCCTAGAATATATTATTTCTCTCTTTTCTGCTTCTTTCCCGTGAGTCATTCAACTACGAAAGATTTTTATTCCCGACAGTGACAACATACTAGTTAGATTTTTCTAAAAAAAACTGGTGTAAACTGGAAATAACCAATTTCTGCGTCTTTTGTCAACTTTCTTCTTTGAAAATCTGATTGAATCATGCTTGCGAAAGAGAAATTCCTTGTTACTTATTAACAAAGACGATAAGTTTATAAAAAGGCAGCAGGTAATGGAGACTTGCTTGACAGAAGAAAAGAGTTGACAGCGTTTGTTAAATATATATCATTATTTTATGGAACTACTTTATTAGAGCAAAAGAACCTTCCAGGATGAAAAATCTTTTTTATCCAGTTATGTGAAACAAATTTTGATTGGTTTTTAGAAAATATGTACTGCAGGCTATGCTATTCATAAAAATATCCTTTGAGTAAAATGTTTTGATAGCCAGAATCCATAGTTGAAGCTGGTGAACACGACGAGCCGTGAAAAAATTGAGAAAAGGATTTATATGTACATAACAGCCATGAACATTGAATTACTAACACTTTCGGCTGCCTTGCAATTTCTACTGACTTCATAATTCTCAACCCACACACTTACAGACATTTATTGTGGTTCCCTCATGAGTTATCGCATAGATCAGCGATGATTACTTTCTTTGGACTTGTTCTTTCGTAGAATGCTGCGGAAAGTGTGCAAATGTCACAAAATATGTGTGAATGTGCACCAAACCGTGGAAAAGGATGCATCTAGAGAAAACCCTTGAACTAATTTCTAACTACACGTGGGCCAAATATCAGCTATGAACAGTAAAATATCTTGTTATATTGATAAAATTCCTTTCATTGGCCTTTGCCACGTAAATTGAGTACCCACGTGAGTGTCCATGATTGAACTGGCCTAAACATACTTCTCTTTTCAATCCCGTAAGTGATTTTTATCTTTTGTTTGGATAAACTTGTAGCTGTGAGAATGTTATTGTGTTTTTTCCGACATTCCATCCGATGCCGGTTTTTTCTCGAAGTGAAGTTCTTGGTACCACCTGTATTAAATGTGATTTCCAGGTTTTACTGGTACAATATTGCATAACTTACTGCTGACTACTGAAGTCTTCATTTCTTTAAATGACTTGGTTCCTTTATGAATGTAACTTAATCTAGCCAAATTTTATCATAAAGTTTGACGCTTTTGCCAAAGATAGCTTCATCTTCAATTCACCATTTTCATTTTAAAAAAACTGAAGTAAATTTTGGGAAAGCTGGCAACAGCATGCCAACTGAAATTACATACAAAAAATCCAGAAAGGAAAACGTAGATCACATGCTTTAAGTAAATAGACCGTATCTTCTCTTCTTAAGAAATGGAAATTTAGTAAGTTGTAAGGAATGAAATGATGCTACTTGAAGTGCCACTATTCGACTGGAGGAGTTACTAAGAATAAAAAAACATCCCATAAAAGAAATCCAAAGTTTCTTGATCCAACCACTAAAAGCGGTTCTATGCATACCAACAAAGTGATCCTTTTCCTTTAAAAAAGAAAGAAAGCACTACAAGTACAGAAATGTTTTCCAAGGAAGTCAATTTTCTTTCTATTTTGAACCCAGCAAACTTGTCCAAACAAGTTGGCTCGTTATCAGGCTAGGGCATACACCATCCATTTTCAACTTCCTTCCTCCCTCCTCATTTATCATCCAGCTAGGAGTATATAAACTGTCATTAACCCTAGATCGATAGAGCAAGGTATTTCAAACAAAAATTAGAGTGGTGTGTTTTTGTGTGTCCATCCCTCCATGGAGTAGCCCACAAGTGGCAATTGAAAAAGGATCTTTGTTGCCGTGGCCTGCCACACCTCTCCATCAATATAATACTGTTGACTTGACTGTATATTTATTTTTTACGCTCAAACTACGATACTACTACGGTGTCTGAGCTCAATCCTTTTCTAAGGAATTCATTTTCTCCTCAAATGTTCTAGTCGAAATGGAGAAGTCCTCTGAGTTGAGAGTTCCTCAAGTGGCACCAATTCACATACACGCTATACGTTTCTCATAGAAATTTTTGGCGTTGTGGGTGGCACATGTTTTCCTGGTCAGATATAATATTCTGCCTTCCTTTCTCTTGATGTCAACATGTTTACCATGTCAGTTTCCGAGAATGAATTAGTATCTTGTACGCGCAGATCTGGTCATACGTATGATTACAATTAGCTACTTCAAGTTAAGGCTTTTCTCAGAATGATGTCGTAGGAAGACAGGAATGCTGTAAAAACCGGATCAACAGATTGTGCCCAGGCTTTCCTCAATAGGATCATGACCTACTTAATTGAAACTTAATTAGCTTTTTGGAAAATATTCTCGATGATGAGAGAAAACAACAACAACAGGGGTTGAATGTAATGTCCTTGCCTTGTCTGGTGCATTACTTTTCCAACGTGTTTTATTGTCGTTGAAGTAGTAGAGAGAGAGGAACAATAGTTTAAATATCTTGAACATCCTAGCATATTGTCTGTGTAACCTAGTTTTCCCCCTGTATATAAAAAATATTCTACGAAGAGGCAGATGTAAGCACATACGAGCTCCTTAAAAGGGATTCTGGGTAAAAAAGAAGTAATGTTGTCGCTGAGCACGCATAACTGTACTGTTTATTTGTTGAGAAGAGGATGCTGATGCAAATGGGTGAAAACGTGACTTCCCATACAATTTTGTTTTGGGGGAAAATGATAATATTTCTTGTTGACGGTGGATATATAGAGGAACGGAGAGCTACATCGTACATAATATAAACATTCCGGATGATAACATTGATGACACACTCGTACATCAGATTTGTACATGGAAATATTTATTTGATTATGAAAACAGTGTTTTTTCGCTAGAAAAAAAGTTTCAGCACATCTCTAGTAAGATTCGTATCTAATGGATTTTTCAAGTATGAGTATTTTTTGCTCTTCACAACTTTTTACACTGTTACTCTTTTCTTATTACGTAATCTAATAATACTGTAAAAATATCTGTAGTTGTTATTTCAAGTATGGCACTTTGCTCTTATATCTCCAGCCAGCATCCTTGAAAACTGTAGATCTATTAGGGGAAACAGCTCGAGGTCGGTTATTCAGGAAAATGTTTTTTCCTGTAAAATGTTACTAGTTTTCAATTCTACACCTTAGATCATATAGGGAGTGTAAC
>JAHZNA010002458.1:15715-50393 GCA_027743935.1 Sinodicranocentrus sp. ZH6
GGGAGTGTAAGTGTAAGGAACTGGATATATTTTTCCTTTAGATAAACTAGCCCGTTGAGAAAGATTGAGTATTTGTTCAAGACGAAAGTAGATGAATTCAGGTTAGAAAAAACTTCTATTCTCGTAAATTCTTCCAGGATTATAATTAGATCCTATTTGGTGGTGAATTTCTATGCAAATGATTTCCTTGGTGGGGCATGATAAACTAAGGTCATTAAAGGTGGCGTGATATTTCCATCTGTTAAGTATTTTCTAGTTGTAAATCTCCATTTGATAGTTTCCTTTGTTCCACCCTTGTGGGGATATTTCTAAGCTTTACAAGCCTGACGTATTAAAATTAGGCTGAAGGTGGTAGTCTCAACGATAAAGGTTGTTTGTTTCAATATTTAGAAGGGAGATGTTAGCTCGATAAAAATCAATTCGTTTGAATTTGTCTTCAAACAAAAGTTGAGTTTTTCTCAGGCATAAAAGTTTCTTTTGAACTTTCCTCCTTTCATTTTTTCTTTGAAATGGGCTTTATTTAAAGAAATATCAATATGGGCTTTGTATGTGTCATACCCCGCAATGATTTTACATGTAATTTTATTGTGGTCACGTTTTTCCCCACGATGAGTCATTTTATCGACAGTATGCAACACATTGTGGGAGGATTAGAAGGACAAAAAGTTAAGCAATTCTAAGATCTCTTGTACTTATCCTAGTACATCTTTCCTGTAGGAAGTGTTTTCCCATGATTTTGCAAAATCGAATATGGTTGGGAGAAGATGTAAAAAAATTCGGATGAATCTATCTAATTCCCTATTCCCCTTAAACCTGCACAACTAAAAAAACGAAAGAAGATTTTACATTTGCCAAAGACGTACCTGATAAGAATGTATATTTCTTGAGGGACTTGACAGAAATTTTTCGTTGTCAATATTTATACTTAATCTTATACATGCATTCCATATAAAAATAGACTGCAAGAATACATGTATCTATAACTTGTAAACGAAAATACGAAAGTCTGTCTGTACATTATACAAATCCATATTCTCAAAGGCACGAGTCAAACAACATGACTGACAAGCTTTTCAATATATGCATTAACTGAGTTACGAGTTTCCAGAATAAGTATGAAAGCTGACATTTGATAGAAATTTGATCAAGTTTGTCAATAAGTCAAAAAGAATTTCCCAGTTGTAACTTTCCTGGTAATATGCCTCAGTAACTTCATTAAAAATATTTTCCAAGCGCCTAGCGCATGAAAAAAAACTTTCTCAAGGTTGAGACGCATGAAAGATGCCAACTAGTTTAAGAATGTTTTCTCAATTTTCAACAAAATCCTAAAACTGCGTATTTACTCTTGACGATTTCGAAAAAAATACTTTTGGAAGGGCACTGGATTAAAAATTGGGAAAAATATATAAAGTTATTCGAAAATAAAATACTGTCTAGGGTCATTCCTTCTAAATTTGTTCTCCCTTCAAAGAAAAATGTTTAAATTTCCATATTTGTATTTCATACATGATCATTCTCTCATGCCAAAGGAAAACGCAACCGTCTAGAGTCTGAGTCAAGTATGCCTGATGATGATTCAGAAACATCATTTAACAAAGCGAATGACGTTTTTCTATTTGTACTAGTTAGAAGAAAAACAAACTTTTCTATCACACAATTTTACTTAATGACAAGAATTTTTTCTCGTAGGGACATACAACGTACTAAAGAGATTCACTAATTCCATTCATTCCAAGAAGGGTATTAAACTGCATAAAAATGCATGCCTAACTAGGTATATATCTTGTAGAACATTTGTAAAATTGATAAAAAGGAAGCATCAATTTTTATTCGTAAAATTCTACAAAGTATTTCTCACTGTTTGCATAGAAGTCGTTACATAGATTGGCTGTAAAAAATATTTTATAGTGAGGGAAGACCCGAAAAGCAACAAGCATACCACGCCATTTTTTGTTGACAAAATCAATTTATACAAAAAGTATTACGAGACAGTTTTTCAATAAAGTATGGTTAGTCCAGTAATCATGCAATTAAAGAAAGAAAAGCGGGCAGACTTGTTGAATTTTTTATGCAATTCAAAGTCCTTTGAGGCTAAAAGAAATTTGTTACAACAGAGAAGAATAAATGTCGCTATTTCTACTGTGTATGGCTATTTAATAAATCATATAAACAAGAGCACATCGTAGAAAATACACTGGTAAACATGAATTTATGCACGTTTCACTCCAGTCGGTCTGTTTTTTGGTAAATTGAAGACAAAAATACAAGAACACACTGTAAAACTTATTGTGATAAAAATTTAACATAATTCTATCTAGACTTTCCATAAATATGACTTTGTACAGAAAAAAATTGGACTTGGACACTGACAGAGAGCACACACGTTAAGAAATGACAACCTATTACGACAATTTTCTCTTGATAGTGCAATTACTCAGAGTCAACACATATGTTAGGATTGCAACATAATGCTCTCGGTTTTTATGAGGAAGTTAAAAGAAACTAATCAAACACTTTCAGCTTTCTTGCTTCAGGTAAACAACAGGTGCAGGCAGGCCATAATACTTCCCAGAAAATCATCAAAATATTTCTCCGACTTACATCCCTCTCCTCGTTAATTTCTCCACTTCTTTTTCCTGTTCAATCTAGTTTTTGACCTCGATTTCTTGTAAAAACAGGTTCTCTTAGACAGTGCTTCCGCGTGAAAGTGATATAATGAGGTGAGAACTGTGCAGTTTGTTTTCTTCCTGTTGGAAAGGTATTAGTTCTTCGTATTTTGGTCATCGGTCCAAGCAAAGTATGACAAATGCACGTATGCGTACACAACTATGACATATATCGAAGGCAACTTAAAACTTGGAATCTGTAGTACTATGACAGACTACTACAAAGTTTGACTAAGAAACGGCGTAAATTAATCATTTCTTCCTCTGGCTCTTCGATTTGTAATATCAAACTTACAATATTTGTTAGATCATTATAGTTGACCCTCCCACCTTACGCTTTTTGCTAGTTTGTTCATATTCGTTATTCTCTAGGTATTATAGCGAGTTGTACTCCTACGTGAATCGTAATAGCATTTAAAAAGTTATTTCGGCAGTCGTTGACCTATTTGGAATTTCATTGTGATAAATCAGAATATCGACTCGACGTAGCTGTGCATGAATGCTTCGAGTTATAATGAGCACAAATCTAATACAAATGGGCATATTATATTTTTTGCCATTTTATATGGCTTCTTGCAGTTTGCAATTGTACAGTACAGCGTAACAAGAAATGGGGATTTAAAAAGCTGACTTTTTTATTTTCCTTAGTGTAGGAGTTTATAATAATCCTTTTTAGATTAAACTACTTACAAATATAGCCACACTAAATTGTGCATATTCAGCTGAAAGCTATCTCGATATCGATCATCATTAGAGACGTGTCTAAATCTAATTTTCCTTTTTACAATCCAATTTCCTTACAATTCTCCACACAACCTGAATACAATCAAGAGAATCGTGTAAAAGGATGAAATTTAAATCACGCAATTTCCCCTAACATTAAAATCATTCCAGTTTAATGCACCAAGTAACACTGATACTAAAACCTGCTTTCATCCCAAATCAACTGTCGAACACACACGTTACGTAAATAATACAATCCTATTTATGCAATCAACATAACATTCTAAGAAATGTTTACTCTTTACGGAAAACTACATCTTACAAGGATCGTTTTCTCCTGTTTGGTAACTAAAAAAGAAGCGTTTTACAATTTGCGTCAATTCTTTGACACAACTACATACACATATTCTATTTACGGAATGGTAGACATTATCAAAGTAAACTCAGTGAGGGAAAAAGTTGCTTTTCTCGCTCTTTTCCAACAACAATAAATACTTCAAGCATAATTTTCCTGTATATATAAAAAAGAATTGCAAAAGTATTCATAAAAATTGGGTCGAATTTAAACTCAAAATGTACATATTTTCCCTATACCAAAAACTGATTCGACATGACCCATTCAAAAAAATAACTTTTTCGATGGGCAAACTTGTAAAAAGAATGATGCTCTAAAAGTGCATGAATGTTTGTTGTAAATTTAAACTTTAAATTTACCGCCTATTTTAGTCCTCTCTGGAAGAAAAGCTTTTTCCTCGAATCTTATACATCCTTCATATGCGAATTGCATTTTTACCTAAAGTATATCTTACAAAAGCTCGCGTAGGAAAAAAAATATAAAAAAACCCTTTTTCATCTGTAATTGCAAATAAATGTCCGTTTATATCCCTGGGAAAAATATATTGAATACGAATGGGCATCTTGCACAAATGCCAGGCGAGGCGAGAGTGTGCCGATCTCCCATCATAAATTGTATGATAAATGTAAGTTATGAATGTAAAGTATTATATGATAGGATGGGAAATTGTTGAAAACGAAAGTATTTATTTGTTAGCGTCTCTTATTCATAAGTAATATGATCTCTTATGAACCAAAAAAATATAATAACCAAAAACCATGAACCGAAATTTATTATACCATTTGCTCTACATTCATGATCCTGTTGTTTCGTATATGATGATGTGATTGTAACAGATCGAGAATATGGAGTCTTGTGTGAAAAAAATGAAGTTTTTCGTGTGGGATTCCTTCTAAATGTATGATGGCATGCGCGTCGAAATATTATACTGTACATAAACAAAATGTTATTAAATATCTTCGATGTATTATTCTACTTCTAAATACTTCACAAGAAAATGCCCTTTTGAAGTTTTACTGTAAATATCTACACACAAAGGAAAAAAATTCCCACACCACCAATACAAGTGAGAGGTACTTATGTACTATTTATTATTATTATTACTTCTACTTTGGAATTGCTAACTATTATTACATACATATGTACAGGTATTACACACATTATATAACTAATAAAAATGGAGAGAATAAAAAAATACTGTATGAGTATGACAGATCATCATATTCCCATTGGCAGGTGTTATTTCACAAAGGTTATGTCATGAAAGCCATGAGCATATTTATGTAATCCAAAAACAAGAAGTGTCACTGCCAACTTTATTTACTTGCGTTGAAAATGTCATTTATTAAGGATTCTTTCTAAAGTTGAACAGTCTCCAACCTCTGTTATGCAATCATCTTGGAAATACCATTACGGATTAGATTGTTTCTTAGCAGGAACGTATTAATTGAACGTAAATCCTACTGGTTAAATTGCGACCTCCGGGTAGCACATTCCAAGAAAGGTAGTGATATCCTGGCTTTTGTTAGCACCAGACCGGACTGAATTATGGAATATATTCCGCAGGTAAGGTTACACACGTACACGGGAAGGATGATGACACCTCATCTGATAACGATGACAAAGGAGGTATGTAAGTTTGGAAGCATAGATGACTGCATACAGAAAAAGCCCCGAAATGCACATGGCTGCGTAAATTCTCAAGGCCACCATTTCCCCCTTTCATCATTATCCGCAGACTGTAATAATTGGACTGGCTTATTTTAATCCAAATACATGTTCCATCCGAGCCGCAATATCCAGAGATAAAATCTGTTTTGTTTGTTTTTACGCGTTAGATTGGCCAAGTTTGGGTTTTCGCCTGTTGTCCATTCCTGTTGTCAGCTTAATTGAAAAGAAACAGCTATAAGAGATAAACATACTACTCAAAATTCATTCTGGTTTTCCTCCAAAATGTCGTGTTATTGTAAACAAACTACTTTACTCAGTCATATGATTTTGGATTCGCAATAAACAAGTCAAGCACCGGCACTTTTCTATAGAATTACTTTGTAGCATTCACATATATATTGGTACATTAGTTCCGATCAAGGGTGATAAAATAACGTTCCTCATTTGAAATGTCCATTTGGCTTCTATTAGCATTAGCTAAAAGGCATCACACTTAAAAGCAACGGTCATCATTCGACAGAAATTTCACATCACCTTTATTGCCCCCATAAGCATTGCACTTTACAGCTTCATCGGGAAACCTTTTTCCTAGAAATCGTTACCATTAGAATTAATGCCCATTAGTAACTGCTTGCGAAAAGGAAGAGAGCTGCATAATCTGATATCGTGTAGCAGTTGACCCCGAATTTCTCTCGAGTTGCGACGAAAACGTGATCCCACCAGCAAGACTCCTTGTCTGCATTATACATGACAGCCTTTTGCACAAAGTTTTCTTCCTAAAATACTTGGCTTAAATAAACCAGACAGTTTTCATAAACCTACACTTTCACGTGAATGTGAATGCTTTGATCCAAACACACGTTTCATATTATACGTGATCTTCGCAAGTTTCCCTTAATCCCTTCAAGATATTCATGAATGGAGCTTATTACATATGAAATTAATGTTATCTACGATCATCCCATTAGGTTTTTTTATCCTGGGTACAGAGACCGGGCTAAAAATATACCTTGTGAAAATTTCATTTTATTTCAGTCTCCTTAAGACCACTTATAAAAAAGAATATCATTGTAGAAATTATGATGGAAACTATCTGACACGTTTGGGAGAAACAAGCTACTTCATTATAGAAAATTTCTCTTTCTTTCTATTATTCACCATTTCCTCGCTAAATTTTATGAAAAATGTCTCCCCAGCGGAGTTATCCCATCAAAGGGTGTAATCCAAAAGTGAATGGTAATCGTGGTCGTTTTGCATAATGCCTTGTAAAAGGATGATAAAACCCACTTTCACTCTTTCCCTAAGTCCACCAAGCAAACATGGAAAATCCATATAAGCCCAAAACAGTTCTCTCTCCTGTATCCTGAGTAAGCCTCACCTCGATCACATTCTTTCAGTTGTTGAGCTCCCTTGAACCAAAAAGCATGATGACAGTGAAAGCCATGAAGGGTAGTTATGCTTTACATTTTTTCAACTAGAAGCTATATCATGTATGTATTTTCTTCGTTTTTTAGATATCTCTTTCTTCAAATTCTATTTTCGCCATTCGATTATGAAGGAAGAGAAACTTTCAATCTTACATGACAGCAATAACAATTCAGATTTTTTGCAGACATTTCAAGGGAAAAGAATTGAACCATAGTTGATCCATATTTCCCCATTGTGTACTCTTCGAAGGCCTTCCCACGTGAAATAACAAGCTTGTATCGTTCCTTTTAACAATAGAATCCCTAGAAAATCCTAATCTGGTAAACATAATAAATCTGCATTACAATGGATAGGAGGCAACGATGTAAACATGATTCCCCCAGTATTTCTATTCTTCCCACAAACAATCAATTTCCCTCAACAAAACAAATTCAATGATGAAGATCGTTCTTTCTGATGCATCTTCCCTTTCACAGAATTCAATAGAAATGAAAATTAAAACCCTTTTACATGTATAATGCTCTTCATTATAGTTTTGTCTGAGAACTCTATTCAATATTCGCTGTTCTCTATTCTTATTTCTGGAGAAAGCAACAGGACCATTTAAACTGGAAGAGTTTCCATCCAAGTCATTCCCTTTCCCTTTGACAATTTTAGAGGAAAGTTTTGTGGTAACTTTGAACTCTAAATTCCTTCTCCCTCTGGTATGTTCTCTCATTTACCATATTGTACTACAGGCTTCAGGCTAGACCAAATTCCAAGTGGATGGTATCGATTTTTGTAAAAGAATATTGTTTCTGTGTAAAACTCCATACATTAGCTGTACACAGGGTAGAGTATTTGCTACAAAGAAAAATAACTTTTTCATTCTTGGAATCTAACGACATCATAGGAATAGCTTAAGAAAAAACGGAGAGGAAATTCATAAACTTTTTTTCTCTTCTCTTGCTTTTTCCCATCCGCACAACTCCGTCCGGCCTATTTTTTCATAAAAGAAACTTTCCATTTAGGATATATACAGTCTAGCATTACTTATACAATGGCGGTATATCTCTGCCAAATTCTTTTTGGGATGTTGGAGCATATCACAAATCCAAAGTTTCACTCACTCACTCACTCACTCACTCACTCAGAGCCTGCGAAAGAAGTGGAATAAAGCTCATGTTATGCGAACCTTGTGTTTTTGCCCTATCCAGTAGCATCTTTTTCTCAAACTTGTATATTGTTCATGTAGCATAAAGTTAACTGCAGAGATAAAAGAGAAAAATATTTCTTCTCCTAGAGAAAAACATACCTAGTATATGTAATAGATAAAAAATGTGATATTCCCTGCTCTTCATGTATTTCATCACTTTCTCACATTCAGCTCTTGCTTATACATACTTCACCCATTACACAACTAACTTTACTAAGTGAGGAGGGAAAAAAGGGAGATTTATTAAAAATGAAGTAGAGAAAGAAAGCCTAGAGGAAAAAGGACGGCAGTGCAAAGCAAACCCCAGCTACTGTACAAGATCATACAGCAAATATACTATGAATGAACCTAGCTCCGTGGAAAAGGTTATACATATGTATTAGCACAACTGGGAGTAATAATATTGAAAGACAACGGAGTTGAAAGCTGAAAGAGATTCATTTCCTCTTTTATCCTTGTCCTTAGCGTAAGCGTGAAAGTCCCTTTTCTGTCATCCTCTCTTGGTGGCTCTTCCATGCATACAAGAAAATCTCTGAAAGAGTCAGATACAAAAGGCAAGCCAAGGCGAAGACTATTCAGTGAGTCTGAGAAGTACTGCATAATGTATACGAGAAAAAGGGTATCGTATTTATAAGAGAAAGCATTATATATAAAGTCCCTTTCCCTATCTTTTATGAATGTATAAATGCAGAGAAAATATTTAAGCTGGGGAAAACTGCTTTCTCCAGTTTCCCGTTTTGTAAATGTAAGTAATATAAATACTCTCCGAGATATCTTCCAGAGAATCTCTATTTCTCTCATGCTCTTGGAGGAACGTGGATTTTCCCACACATACAACATTTCGCTCCTTGTCTCATCCCCAACATCATCATTATCAACACGACGATCATCAAGCGCAAGCAAGGAAATTTATTTGGCGTATGTACATCACCTCGTCATCATTGTGTTATGCTTACAAGAGTATTGTATGAATATATAGGGATTTTATATATTTATAACTTTTGAAGCCATCACTTCATCATCACCGCTACTTCCATTACCGTCCCCGCCACACTACCGCTACACCATCCGCCACCATTGTTTGCTTACTCCGTGTACCACATTCTCACTCTGTTAGAGAGGAACAACGAGACATACTTATAGACACGTTTCCATCTGCAGTAATAGACAGGACTCAGATCACACTTGAATTTTAGACTTTTCCATTCTCCTAAAATCCACCTAGCCAGCTATTATTTCCCATTCCCATTTTATTCCTTACATATGAAGCCACTCATATAATTTCACTGTGAGTGTGTGAAGAGAAAGATTACCTACCTCGGATGGAAGTTCAAGTATAGATAGAAGAAAAGGTAGACTTCTCTCTGAAAATAGAATGGAGAGAACGAGGAGGACTTATACAATGGAAATATAGTGAAGACCCAATAACCAAGCCAAACAACATGATATCATTGTCATAAAAAACCTGAAAGAGCTACCATAAGGAAACTACTTTAAGCAATATCACAGGCGTACATACAAGACGATAAAGAAAATCGTTCTGATATCTTTCTCTCTTTCTTTGTGAAACTCAAACTCAATTCCTCTCTCCCAGCTTTGCAGATCTGCCTAAGAAAAGAAGCCTCATCTAACAAGCAAACCACAATATAGATAACTTGAGACAGACAATTGCTCCGAATCCCTGTCTATATCTCGCTGACTTTGCTCTTAAGGTTTCTTATCAAAAGTACTCCGGTGGATGGATTCGCATTCTTTGAAACATTTACAGCTACACACATAGTCCCACAAACATATATACCCACCCTTTGTGTAACAGTATCCGGTAGAAAAACAGGAAAACGAAGAATTTCCCTTGTACGGACTTTCAGCAATCAGCATAGCCTTGCTCTTTCCAACATTTGTCGGAACATGAAGTAGCCGCGAAAGAAGTACATTGTATCAGGATCGCGTTGCACTCTCTCTGGACGTTGTGTACGTATATGTGTGTATGTGCATGTGCGGTTCTCCTTTTTCCTCTAACACAACCAACCACACAGACTGCTGGAAGGAGGAAGGAGAGAAAAAGCTGAGCCAGAATGCTGACTCTCCGTCTCTCTCTCGGTGTTACACCATCCTACCAGTTTCACATAATACAGTGCAAGTGGAAGCAATCATGAGAAACGCTTTCTGAGCATTTCCACATATTCTCTCTTCGCTTAACCTTGACAGGTTGCTGTTGCTGCTCCTCTCCTACTCTCTTACTTGCTTTTCGTATTGGAGCACACGGACCCGGAGACGAAAGGGAAAAACGAGGTACATAAACACCACCACTGATATAATACGTTGTGCCACCCATTATATATGAGCGAAAAAAAAAATTGTAAAGCCTTTATAAAAAATAAGTTCCTATTTTCCTACTTGTTTGCAGAGAAATGATAGAAGGATATAGCCCAATAGCCGATCATCTCCCTTGCATTCAACTCGGCAAATACGGAGCACGCTTTTGGTGAACCTGAAACCTACCACACTACTTCATGAATAAACTTTTTTTCTCCTTCCCTCTGCCTGTTGTGTCGCGCTTCGTGTCTGCAACTCCAGCTTCCCACACTTTTCCTCTCCGATCAGCAGAGAGACAAACATACTGCAAAATTCGGGTTCTTGCAGTGTCGCCAAAATAAATTTAGTACATTTAGACAAAGTGGTGCAGTAAATAGTATTGAAAGGTTTTGCAATCAACAAGAGAAATTGTGAAATAGGTACAGATTTTTTTCTTCCGTAGGTGAGTGTGTTTTGCATCTCGTGTAAGTTTATAAGAAAGTATATGAATAATATTTGCATTTGCATAATTCTTTACTCAAAATAGGGATTATACTTTGCTTCCTCCCGCTCTCAGTAATTTTTTACTCGTGGGTGATTTCTTTAGAACATCTTTTTCTCGACTAATCACGTTTCTTTCATTTTCTTCATTTTATTTCCCTCTCTCCAGTCAACCTTATAGGTAGTGGATAAGGTTAGTTTTATTGTATCGAATCGAGAGTGTGATATATCGAAGCATACTAAAACCACGTTCTTTTACTCAATACAACCAATTTCTGGGGCTGTCACGTTTTCCCGATTATGCTCTTTACCACATAACGCAGTCATTAGTATCTCCACTTTCCTCCTTATGTGCATTGAACATACGAGTGTGAAAAGCTAGTAAAATAGTAATCTATATTTATACAAAACTATACAACATCCCACTACATTTTTATTTCATTTCAGGGCTTTCACTTTCTTATTCTGACACGATATATAATTACTCACAAGTATACCTGTTGTAATCTCGTCCACCGGCAATGTTTTTACGAAGATAGAAAAAGGATTTATCAAATTAATTTTTATAATCAAACATATGTAAACAAAACAACCCTCACAGTATCTTTAATTAGAATTACAGTATATCCAGTATTTTTCCATACTAATAGTCAAAATACATATTTTTAGCGAAAAAATATTCCATTCAAGAATAATCTCTCATTAGTGCATCTAATTCTGGTATTACGCCCACACACTAGGAAGTTAGTCAGGATTCAGCATATTAAAAACACGAGACGAGAAAAAACGTTTGTGTGCACACCGGAAAGAGCTAATAATTCATTCAAGAAGAACACTTCAAAAAGCTGGAGAGGAAGACAAGTCTAGTCTGGCTGAGAAAGGAGCAATAAAAAGTCACCAAGATCAAGGAGACCACCAAGACACCAACAAGATTGAGGTAGGGTTTTTTGTACTTGACAGATATCCTCTCTTTTAAAAATATCTAGCTTTGGGCATCTTGTCAATATGCATGGAGTATGGAGTGAATGCATTAGCAAATATCCTGTCGCGCGACTATGTAATGCATGATTCATAAATGTGTTGCGTAAACGAGAATAATATTGTTTGTATTGAGGAATAATTCTTCTATTAGTAAAGCATTTCCTGCAAACGACACGAACCAAACATTATTTTCTCTTGCATCCCACGTACTCGAGCAATTATGATGGAAAAGTGGAGCAATAAAGTTGAGTACACAGAAGCTAAATTAAGACCGGTGTGATTATAGTATCATGTTGATCCATCCCTGAATGAATGGTGCACTACATGCTTTGCCAAATTTTCTCATTTGTTTTCCTACATTGTGGCTTCCCTTTGTTGTAAAATTGTTGCCATTTGTTATTGTTGCCTTTCTCTATATTGAGGGGATATGTGTAAAGTTGAAAGAAACCACAACACAAAATACCAGCTCATCACTTGACAAGATAAACTTCCTCCCTCCGAATATCTACTTGATGTTGAGTAATCATTGAAATGGAAAATGTTCCCTCATTTTGTCCATATGTGTCTCTTTATGTGGTTCTTTTCATCCTTTCATCTGGAAAAATTAAGTTGAGTATTCATTTCCCACTAGCGAAATTGAGTAGATTTGATTGTCCTTGTAGAGAAATTCTGTTTTTTCTAGGCATTTGGGAATCAAATGTGAATGGATGGAAAAGAGAGTCCCCCTGTCAAATGCAAAGTGAAATCTTTTATTTTGGATAAACTCAACCACGAGTAGTGGCTTTTCCTTTCTAGAAAGAAGCCAAAGGCAACTTTTATTTTTAGATGAAAGCGCTTCATTTTTCTGTTTTTGTAGTTATTTTTACTTTCAACCATTTACTCTACCCACGTTAATTTCTTCTCTTTTACCGAAGCTAAACTTAATGTTTACCTTTTGTCTTATCTTTCTTGAATCAAAATAACATTTGTGATGATGAAACTGTGGAGAGGGATGCCTACAAGCTATATTTGAGATTTTACATAATGGCATCTTATTTTACTCCCACATCTTTCATGGATTAGTGTTCCGGCGTTGTTTTTCCTTCGTGTACAGAACTAGAATGAAGATGCAAAATTTAATCATGGTCTAGAAAAGAGGTTGAGTGAGATTGATAATGTGGTCGCTGAAAACTGAATGCATACATCATTAATATAACTACCTTATATAATCACAGGTGGATAAACATCTTGTATCTAGTAACATAATACTGGTCTTCGTTATATATGTAGAAACGTTAAATTATTACATACAACAACCTGCAACGATCCTCTTCAAACCAGGTACTTTTGTAACGATTCAAACTCCTATCCTTGAGAACTACACAGCTGCTGTTACACATTCAACATAACTTCTCAACGGATACAATACCCTTTATTGATTTATTTATCCATGTTATCGTGTCTGTTTTTTATTCTCTGACCGTGGCATGCTTCTCTTCCAGCCACGGAACCAGGAGGTAAAAAATTCCAGCCATGCACTCTCATTATTGCCTGTTGTAATAATAATGAATAGTTTCAGGCATCATTTTTCATGCCATTTGTCACCCCATCAGTCATTTCACGTATATTGATTGAAATGGCATGTGTTATGACACGGAATGAAATGAGCTGGAAAAAATGCACACACTTGTAATTACAAGGGCACTCTCAACACAATGCTCACTAGAATAATAATGAAAAAGGCATGCAAATATATTTCACGCAGCATCATATGCCATTCCATGTCAGTAAATCATTTCCGATGGAATTAGCTGTCGAGAAATATATTCCTAAAGGCAGGAATCGTAGGAAAACCCGTTAGACTGATTACAACCCTGTTGGTAATACAATAGACCTGTGTATTTGTTTTATCGTCTGTTTCTCTACTTCCAGCTATAATTCAATGCTGGAATGCAATCAAGAAGAAAGCACAATTTTCTGATATCGATAGAGACCTTCACACAAAAAGTGGGAAAGTACAAGTGAGAAAGAAGCGTCACGTAATCCATACACACATAAGTATGTATACAAAGATCGACCACATTCGTCCATAAACAAATCCACATGTAGACACGAGAGAAATCAAAAGTGTATCATGTTGTGTATATATTTATGTATGTGTGTGCATTGTGCATGAGCCCTATACAAGGCCATTTTTCTCCAAGAGCATCAATACCATATATGAAATTGATAAATGAGATTTTTTGTTTGCAAGAAAATGACAAGGCACGGCGCACTTTGCTCAGTGAATCAGTTGTGCCAACTTTTGGGCATCCCTAGACATGAACCCATGTCGCAATTTTCTCTCCATATTCTTCATTGTATATCTTCCTCATATGTCGCTTCAACAAACAAGCAGACTTTGGAAAGGAAAAAAAACACAGTTTCCAGGATTTCCTTTCATCTTTTCAGATTTAGCTAAGCCTCAGTTCGTGCATGATCTTTTTTCACCCGTGGGATCACGATATTAATATTGTTGATCATTATATTCGAAAGAAAACCCTCATATCTTCCTTACCCTTACGGACAATTGCACCATATCTGTTTACACTAGACTGTCTGCATATTATAGTACCAATAGACGAAGGGAAGGTGCGTATTATAGATATTTTTTGCTAACATAACATCATATATAACTCGATGTCAGACTTACTCAACCATCTTCCCCCACATGTGTTACCAATTTTTTATAGAGTGGCTTCCCCGTATCAAAATATTTCTCTATGGATCACCACACTCATTTTTATCGAGTCTATCACATTTCTCTCATATTATCTAATACTTTATTAGACATGGACCTTGTAACCCACAACATGCAGAAGAGTATTCCTCGTGTCTATCTCAAACAGACACAATATTTTTCTGCTTTCCCACCCTTAAAAAAGATAAGCAAATAGGTGGGATAATGTTGTTTTATTGAATAGCCAACCATCACGCCACATGATGCATAAAGATATATTGGCTACATAAGTTGGCTCCAGGGTCCGATTCAGATATATACGGACTAAAAACCTATACATGACGGTATGTATACATCGTCTCTCTCACTTTCTATGTATCATAAAAAAGAAGAAAAGCAGAAAACCCCTTTACTCTCATGGCTCAACTAATACAGTGCAGAGTAGATGTATGGGTGTGGGTCACATATACAGCTAGTAAAAAGAGAGTGACTGAGAGCTCCTACGAGGCAGTTTATATTACTGACCTTGATACTTGCCAAGTCCATACAGCAACAATAAAAAACTAAACGAACACCCAAAACTCTTAATCGATCGGCTACCTCCACTGGGAAATCTCTAAATTTTAATGCAAACACCAAACAAAAATCTTATATGTGTAAACTTATAAATCTTATGTGTAACTTTCTAGTAGCATTTTCCCATGTTGTATTTTTTGCAAAAAAATCTCCCAAAGAAATTCATGCAAATCATGGGATTGTGCAAACAAACTTTGATAAATTGCTTTCTCAATGGGAGAAGGGGAAAATAAAAGAAATCATTTTTAGATACACGGAAAACCCAACCATTGCATAAAACCTTCGAGTGTGATATATTACAAGGTATAGCAGAGTAAAATGAAAACATGCAAGTTATATTTTTTCAGAGGAGGAATCCCTCAATGAGAAAAAAAGAGGAAAACGGAAGCGTGAAATAAAATCTCTTGAACTTTTGCTCCACAGTCCGGTACACATTGAAGGTTAGAAGTGAGTGGTGAAGTGGTTTTTCTTTTGTTCCTCTATGAAAACTAGTGAGTCGACGATTTTCTCACTATACATGCCAAATTTCAGGGACAAAGAAGTCTAGCAAATTTGAAACGTCAACGTTGTAGACATATAACCATAAGTACAGAAATATCCCACTAGTTCACACATTAGCGTATTTCAAAAGTATACACACCCCCAAAACCGCCAACCCCTGGTTATATTCTGTTCCTTATCTTTTCTCCTCCTTAGTCAAACGGAGATGTTTCCACGTTTACCTAACCAGTTCTCATATAGACCTTTCTGTCACCAAAATGTCAATACCAATTATGCTAATAGTTGACAAACATTTGTGTATTTGTACAATCTTGGCTGTGTTTCTATTACGCGTACATAAAATGTTTATTCTTGTTTTGCATGCCCACCAGGAATTGTAACTAAAAGATAAAAATACATAGGCTTAGGTAGGTAGTTTTTAATGCAGTGTTTGGTAGAGTGTGTAAAATTTTGACAAGAAGTGGACCCTAAAGGATTCTATTTTTAGCCTCTCTGTAGAATTTATTTTCATACATGTGCTAATTATAGACCATAACATTTACTAATGCACCATTGTATTGTACGTCATACAATGGCGCGTCACTGTCAAAGTCATTTCCCAAACTGAATTCTTCCTACCTCTCTCTATTTTAAACTTTACCACAGTTTTAATCGCTCCCGGCACGCATGACTTGTTTGTTGACGAGGTATGTAAAACTTGAAAGCTAGAAAAGATTAATGATTGTACCAGCATGTCATTCTCGGAATGTAGGAAATAATAGAAAAGCTCTCCAGGGAAAAGGATGACAGGCATACGGCATACATCTAACAATGCTTTACGATCCTTCCGTCAACCTTAATTGTAGTATTCCTTACGAAAGCACTTTTATGCAATGTAACTCACACATGCATAAAATATTATGCTTGTGTAAGCTAAAAGAAAGTTTTCTCAGGGCTTTTGCATGTTTTTTTATATTTCCTTTCCACCAGGCGAATTTAGGAGTCGTCAATTCTTAGAATTGAGAATCTTCGAGATTTGTTGACAAACTTACTATTTTATCCGATGGGAATACCCGCAGTTTCTGTTTTTTCTTGTAGACGGCTGTCAAAAAGTTTTAAGTTTCCTAAAAGTGTCATGCAATGTTAATTCTCAGTCTAAGGGAAAGCGTTGGATTCTAATAGGATATCGTCATCATTTATTAATAGTCGCACAAGAAGCATTAACATAACATACAGTCTACGAGTACAAGGTACACATAAAGTTTAATTACACTCCAGTTCCTATTTCCTCTTTCAAACTTGTAATTTTCCATAATCCTCAAAATATCCATGTAAGTTTCTTCATCACTTCATAAATGATGGAATGCCACAGACGAAAAGCTGAAAGCTCATTTTTATGAGGTGGAACCTGCATCCACGGAAATAAGTTTTGTTTGTGGCAATTTTGTGTAATACAAACCCATATATTCCCACGTGCACACAATTTGTTTTAAATGCCCCATCCTCCCACTATCCCTTGGAGGAAAGTGTTCAAAGAGATAAAAATCACTTTTCCTTGTGGAGAGTGGAATATCACAGGAAATAAAGTGTGTTTTAAATAATTATTACCAACTGCCCCGGAAAACTTTTGAAATAGAAGTTTCCCTTCTGTAAAGTATTTAATGAAGAGAAAACTTACTTGGTTAGAGAATAAATCTGCCCATTACGAGAATAGCGTGAAGCAGTGATAGCATGATGAATATATTTGACATGCTGCCAAACTGCGACCATAAATCCTACTCTGACAAGGATACATTTTGGCAGCTGAAGTGCATCGTATAGCTTGCGGTGCTATTCCTATTAAGAGGAGCAAATGAGTTACAAAGTTTTTTCTCTTGTCGACTCGGATGTTTATGGATGCATTGCATAAATGTGAAATTCATCCATCCATAGGAAAGCAATACATGGCTGAGCGGAAATCCCAAGCTTAATGACTGTGAGCACAGGAATATTTATGTAAAAGAGGTTACCCCTATGAGAAAAAGGAAGGAGAGAAGAAGTACGGTAGAGATATTTTTGCTAAAGGACTTTCCGTCTTCCAAGTCAATGACAACTTTCCCAGCAAATGTCGTCCAAGAAGCTTCACACTTGCCGTATTAGCGGTGACTTGTGACATATCGAATCAAATGATTAGAGTACAACTTGTCCAAACTTTCTCGCGAGAAAATTGGCTGGTGTGCGTCTTATTTGCTAGGAAGGGAGAGACTGTTTGGCGCGTTAATTTTTTTGCACCCTGAGTTTTTTATTCAAAATCCTACATATTTTCCGGGGCTTATTGAAACTTGATAAAAAAAGAAAACGATTCCCTGCTATGCATGACTCATGATTGGTTATTATAGTTATGTGATGTTGTATAGAAAAGGAAGTTAAAATCTAATGATAGTAGATGATATCGAATCTAATGATATTAGTCAAACATGTATGTATGCATGCATGTATGTGAAAACGGTCGGTTGCTCTCACATCCACCTCAAACGTCACACCACATTCTTTTCACAATCGTCTTTGCTCAATCTCGTTCTCTTGTGACGATTCACTAAAAGTGCTCTTTATCAACAATCTAATTCTCTATGTACCGACCACCCTCCATAAAATATGAAACGAGAATGCAAGATAATTTAAGACATCTGAAACTATAAAGTTGGATTTGACAAAATGTCTCCGATAAAAATGAACGTGTTTCAGAAAGAAAGAAACGCGTTATAGCATAGTAATTCTATAAAAAAACAGAAATTTACTGACTGTTACATGGAAAATGTGCACTACTGTACTACTCAAAAAACAAAGTAGCTAGCAGCTTCTCTACACTCTTGGATATTACAGTAGTTCTTTTAATAATCATCGTTCTATTCATACGAGTACTGCTTTCACTTCCAACCATTCCATACTTGTTCCCTTGTTCACTTTCCCTTTTAAAAACAGACATGCTCTAGAATTTTTTACATTCGTATTGATTTTTGACTTAAAAGTGTGTTCCATTTGAGCTTTACAGTTGTCTACGTGTTAGCATACTACTTACTCTTTGCCTCCACCAAATTTAGTTTTTGATAAAGTCTCATTGATTTCTTAAAGATATATGAAATGCAGAAACTATGGGTATAAAATCCTCTTATTCATTCGAGAAAATGGATTAGTCAAACGCTCTTGAAATTAACAGAGTTTGACAAGCTTTTTGAAGATCTTCTGTGGATTTCTTTTATTCGTCTGGAGTAAAATGAGCTGGCAATTTTGAGACCTTTTTCTACACTTGGGTATTCAGGAGCTTCTAGATTTATATCCCAGACCATCTCTTTCAATAAGGGTGAATAAAAATCCCATTGAAATTATTGATTCCAGTTCTTTCCCATTGCAAGAAAGATGTAGCAGAGTAGAGCAGCATAACTGACGTAAGAGGGAAAGAACAGTTTTTTCTTGAAATTGATACTGTCTCAGTATCATCTCATCTACAATACATTTAGAAGTATCTAACATGAAAAAATAATTAAGGTATGGAGGGTAAAAGTTCGAAATGAAAGCAGACATAATATCGGATAGGTCTGCTAATAACTTGAGACAGGGAACTAACCGTTAGGAAAAAGAAATGGATCGAGGAAACATGGAAGAATTTATCAATACCTCCATCACACTCCAAAGCTAGGAAGACAGGGAAATGATGAATGGTGATATGATTATCCTAGCCAGGCGAGCAGGGAATGTTGCCGTCTGGTGTTCTTACAAGGAAGATGATTTTACAATGAGCCACTCGCCCGATGGAAATTCTAATATAAATGCTAATGCATATGCAATGAACAAGGCTGAAATCTGTGATAGACGTGCACAGGCATGGAGCAAGATGAAAGTAGACATAAAGGAAAATATTTTTGTATACCTTCAACCTTTCCAGTTGATCAAGAGAAAGTTAAATGAGAAAAAGGTTGATGAGTTTGTTCTCATCTGGGCTCTCATTTTACGTACAACGTATCCAGTGGCAAACGAAGAGGGTTGAATGATTCATTCATTTTCATATAAGCAGTTTCAGTTTCGCTGAGGAGTCCTTTTGTTTGTATCTCATCAAAGCTCAGTCACGCAGAGGATCACATGAGGTGAAGGATAATAAAAAAAAGACATGTCACCATCATCCTTTTTGACAATACCATATAATATAGGGACTATGGTCTCCACTGAATATTCGTTCACTGAAAGTTTGATTTTGTTAGGTACTTTAGTTTAGATAAAGTCTTGTTTGGAAAATGTCACTTGGGCCTTGAAGCTCTTTGAAATGTATAAAATTTGCTTGCAATAGGTTATCTTTCCGATTTGATAGACTCGCAAATTTGAATGGCTTCCCGTCAACTCAAAACCACTTCGATGGCTAATTACTGTCATAAACAGTGTGGTTCGTTGATTTATTTTCTGTCTGAATTACAGAAGCATATATAAATGAAATGCCCCCCGAGTGTTGGTAGATACCCCATGCTAATTTTCATTTTCTAATTTTGAATGATATGAAAATAGAAATTGCCGTAAAATGTACCATAAAGTTTACTACATATTCATGATGTGAATTACCTTATCTTTAAAGTATATCCGTATTTCCAGAAATAGAATCATCTCAAACTGGCATTTCACATAAAAGGGTTTTTTATGCGATGTCTAAATACCATCATTCATACCAAAACATTAATAGGATTTTAATCAATGATGGCATTGGAGTGGCGTGCTGACGACATTGTTAAAAGCATGGAGGACGTCATTGATGAAAGCGGAAATTAGCAACATCATGCCTAATGGAAAAAGCATCCCTATTGTTTCCAAAAGGTGAAAGTGTTTTTAGGAAAAGGCAAAATCGCAAAAAAAAATTCTGGCTCCTTCCGATGATGTCATTCTGCATATGAAATGACTCTTCTACACTCCCTCCGAGTGTCCTTCGCTTTGCATAGTTTATGCCCTAGTTGCTTTGTTGTTAGCTACCACCACAAAACAGCTAAATTCGAGGAGAAAGTGGTGTAATGGAGAGAAACGGAGAGAGTCTCTCTAAGGAGCCGTTTATGTCACACAGATAACTTGACATGTGGTCAAACAATCTTAGGTATGTGAACAGTTTGCATTAAGTATGTATGAAGAGATCTTCTTCCCAGGACGAATTTTCTTAATCCTGTTCTCATCATTTAAAATTCATTACTTTTTCCCTCTTCCTTCTTTGTGTTTCAAGGGAGAGACGTTGAAAGGGATAATTTTCTTGGCTTGGACAACTACATTTCGAGGTTCAAAAGAACTCCACAGGAAAAATCAAAGGAGACACAGGATTAATAGTATAAAAACAATGGTGGTACTTGGACTGTCGAGCAAAGGAAAAAAAGGTGACATGTGTGTGTACACTCGTACAGAAACACATGTGATGTTTTGATTATATTTCTTTCCAAAGCCCATTGCACAAAGGAGCAAAAGGGAGAAAGGAAGGGGAAAATAGAAAACACCGACGACAATGATTCTCTGTGGATCTGCTAGAGCACTCTTACTTCTATTTGGTTAATTCCTAGTTCCCATTTTTTAATTCTCTCTAGTTTCAGCCTTCACAGCGATGCTTTTATTTTTATTCCTTTTTTACTATTTACCCAAGGGAACTTGAAAGGCCCTTTTTGTTTCCCATGCTTTCTTTTGTAGCCTTGTTGGTAGCACACGCTCGTTCATGAACATGATTCTGTGGAGCACAAATATTGAATCAAGTATATTCTGCACATAGTTTTATAATGTTACTTCAAAGAAATCCGACAACGCTCGTCTATAGGGGAAAATTGATATTAAGCCACAACTACAGGATAATTGCACTGAGCAGCGAAATCCGGAGTTGGCTTATACTATTGCCGGTTGTAAAACAGGAAGAGTAAACAAACATTAGATAATCTACAGCCCTTTTTTCCTAGCACAGCTTGCATTTTTTGGCTAACCACAAAACGGCAGAAGGAGAATATTCCCATATGAGTTGGCCAACTCGAAATGTGAAAACCAACTATATAATATCCTGATTTCCTGTAACCAACCGGTATATTTAGAGAATATGAGGTTTCTTCATTGTATAACAAGTGTATACTACTTAAGGAGTGTGTTAGCGAGTGAGAATAATCCGAAAGGAATAAAATGCACATGGGACCGATGATGAATATCAGGACTCAAAGAGAAGATACATATACTCCTCGTAGTGATTCTCTGTCGGCGTTCCTTTTCTCGCCCCCACATTGGAATATAATAAAAAATTATCTAGGTTAGCAGGGGAAAACCAGTATCAGCCAGATGAAAAAACTGGATGTGTGTGCATCGGGTTGTAGTTAAGTTAATTGAAAAGTTAGCAATTTGCGTAGGTCTTAACTCAGAAGATTTGGCTTATGACTGCAACTATCCAGTTATGTTGGACTGCATAAGTATAAGTGTCGAAGTATGGGGTATTGCGATAGTTTACGAGATGTGGGTAATTATCCCTTTAGGTTAGAGTGTAAATAACGAATGAACAGAAAGGCATACATGAATTGGCTATTTTCCCCTAATAAGATGAGTATCGCGTGAGGCTTTTTGCGCTGCAATTTTTCGTTATTTGCTCTCCAAAGCTATGCTATAGTTATTCTCGAAGTGTCTTGATTTCATACATGGCATGTCCTTAGTCATGTTTGCACGTTCACTTCCCCTTCCATGTGATCATGATCATATATATATATAAGGGCATGGGATAGAATAGTGATGAGAGGAGGCGACGTGGAGATTATGTACGGTGAATTTTACACTATTGAACAGGTACGAATAATAATAGTGGCTCGAATCTAAATTGTTGTGTTTCACGGTATGTAAAACTTATGATGTGTATATGCATAAAAATAATTGTGTATGTGTATATATGCTCACATTATCAGCCGTACATATTTCGACTTAAAATACTAGCAATATTCTAACATACTACTACAACAAATATTTCCATATCACAGCACTCTGTGAATCCGTCCTGCGTCGCATTTCATGGCTAGACGTACCAACAATAAAACGGTACAATGCACAAGCATCTGTCGTAAAATTAATGAAATATTGAAGTCACATACATTATGTGGAAATCTATGGTGCCCAACGATTTTCATGCTTATATTATTATTCATATAATTTGTAAGTTTTTGGCTAGTTCACGCATCACCTTAAATTCTGTTTGCGACTTGTTTTACTGTCAAAAATAACGTTGACTTGAAGACCGACTGAATGTGACCACAGTGTAACTCAGTCTGAGTGAGTCTGAAAGAATTCATTGTCTGAGTCCTGCTGGAACCCCTCCATAGACGCTTGCCCATCTCTATAAATTTTACAAACAAAAATGATATTGTAAGGGTGGATCATTAACGACCCATGCCTAATCTAACAAAATAAAAAGTTCACAGAAAACATCACGTTTACCCTTCATTACTTCATAATTTTCCCCTCCACCTTCAATTCATACGCAAGAATGCAATGGAAAAATCGGCAAACTAATCAAACACATAGTCAGGAAACTAGTTACAATTTAAGATGTCAAAAACCAACGTACATTTAGGCACATAATTCCCGAGAAATATTAAATCGAGTTTCATATTAAAAGATCAATTGCACACTAGGCTAGATGATTTCTCTATAATATTATTACTTTCCCTCCAGCGAAACTTTTAACTTTAACCAAAAAGCATAAATGTTAAATCATTATTCCTGTCGTTTGCAGAATGCAAAGTATTGCAAAATATTATTTACATACGTAGTCAGTTGTGAACGTAGTAGTTTCGAGAACTTTCTGAAACACTATCATGTTTCAAAGGAAGTCAGAAGTGGGCGATAATCGGAAAATCCGCAGCCAACGTCGTTTTCCTGTGCACGTATCTTTATGTCTTTACACAATATTGCTGTTATTGGCTGTGGCATGCGAATGTCAAAGAGGATATAATCGTGTGTTTGTATGAAGTTATAAAATAAGTTTAAATTTCTTACTTGTTTAAATCAAAGTGTTTTGCATTGAACTTCAAAAAAATGGGTAGCTATGTATGCAGTTGTAAATGCACTGAGGGGATGAGCAGTTTAACGGAAATAGGAAAAATTCCCGTTAACTTGTTACCCACGGCTGTAATCGTATTCTTTTCTGACGTCGATTTTCAAATAATTCTTGTGAATACTTGAATACATATTTTACTACCAAATAATGAACTAGAGCAGAAAAGCTTTACAATTTTCCTTGACGAGTACGTACGTAGTATGAAAACTGCAGCCAACCATGGTGCAATTTGTTTGACGAATTTTATGTATCGTTGATCTGATCGGATTATGCATTAAAATAAGTTTTTGAATTGGATTGTAGATGCGGAACGAAAACTTGGAGCTGGCCCAAAGTAGTGGCAGTGATTCTAGTCCAAGTTGGGCATCAGCTACACCAAAAGCCTCTACATTTAACTTTGATTTCCAAAGTCAGACGGTCGATGAACTCACAGCACAGTTTAAAGTAAGTTTATTAATATTTTATAAAGTATGAGTGCTCATCTTCTTTGTTACTAATTTGTAGGTATAAACGTTTGATCTTTATGCTTAGCGATACGTAGATTGATAAATTCAAGGGAAAATGAATCATAAATGTATTCGTAACTTTTGAGTATCGTGAGTTTGATGATCCGTGTAGTTTTGAACGCCTTTATTTTATGTTTAAGCGTTTTCCTTGTCTATTATACATTTGTGATTGTATAAATATTGCTTTCTGTTTGACTATTTCAGGCAACCTTGAGGACCAGCCGAAGCTCTGATGTCCTGACAGAAGTTTTTGCGGATGGTGGTAGCGAAATAGTTGCAGGGGAAAGTAAAAGCGGTCCAAGTGGCGACAACAACAGTCAATTTTTGTACCCAACGACTTCCCAAAAAAGTATTCAGTACGGATCTGGGGATCATATAGAAAGTTCCTCTTCAAGTGCGGCTGGAGGAGGTAATATATTGTAAATGAAAAAAGTATTGGCTGCACTGTCTGACCGAATGTAACTCATTAATTTTCATTCTGCTTGCGTATCATCACAAAAACAGCATATGTCCATTGACACACGTCAACCAGTAGATTAGGTACATACGAATTTTGTCATCGGCTGTTTCATATTTATCATAGTCGTTAGTCATAAGTCATAACTATTAAAGAGACATTCGAGACAGCTGTAAACTTTATAATGATAATGACTTTAAGGCCGCGTAGCATGTTGTAGTCTACTTACTTAACTCTACTTATCTTTTTTAAAGTCCGATTAACCTACCTTGCCCAAGAAGGTCGTGATCTTGACGTCTTTTTGGTATTTATGACTATGCAAATTGTGAATGTACACGAGTACAATGAGTTCTTGCTATTAATTTTTTTAAATACAAGCAGAAATTTCCAGTTCATAAAAATATCCGTTGAACTCTAATTTAACTGCGAGTAGCAGTATCGTTTGTTAAATTGAAAGATTTTAAAGTCTCGATACATTAGAAAATTTTTATCCTTTGCCTGGTATTATATTTAAGAAATTATTACGAGTTCACTTTTGAACTCTTATATAGCCATAGACGTCATCATGATATTGATATTATAAATAATAAAAATGAATATATATTACGACTTTTATAATTGCTCACTCACAATATCTTATGCAAATAACTGATACAATGAACGATTATAGCTGGAATCACGGTTAGTCAGTAATTATAATTTAATTTTTGAGTTATAATAATACGAAGATAATTTCAGCTAAGTTATCAGTTTCGAGAAGGAGCATTAAGTTGTATACGTGTATATTATTTCATATTTTAAACTACAAAACAAACAATTATCTTGGTTAACAGAATCGAGTAAAAAACTTGGAAAGGAATCGAAGATAGCGAGGTTTTTACGAAGGACCCAGAGTGCAAACGACGAAAATTCCGCTTGTATGGTAAGTTTTTTCTTATTGAACTTGCTCTAGTGTCTAGTCTCGGGCGGGATATAGTTCCAGTCGGGGTCAGTCATACCCTAAACCGTACTGTATGTGCCTGTGCTTGACTTAAGTATGAATGCAGTATGTCCTGTAGGATGGAATTAAAGGTCCAATCCAATGTTCAGTAAACTAGACTACGGAGATTGTTTGATAACACTTTTGGGCTTGATATGAATGTAGTTATAAAATTTATTTTTAATCAACTCGAGCTTTCGACAAACACATTTTTCTTCTTCAAGAGAAAATCGGAATATAATTTACGGAGATTGTGTCTTTCCCTACATTTTTTCACAAACAGTGCATTTAATTCAGATAAACTCAATACGCATCAACCCTGTTTTCACTTGGTACGCAATCATACTTGTAGAGTGAAAAGTGTTCGGTTTTTAGGTTTGCACTAATCTATCAATCTCGTTGCATTGCATAATTTTCCCCACTTATGTCGAAATTTTATGTGTAGACATTTATTTTGTTGCTTCTTTTGCTGTATGCCCTTGACTCTACAAACATGATATTCTTTGGATAATGTGAAATGTGATGAAACTTGAAACTTCCAAACTCAGTTGGAGTAATTGAACATCAAGGTAGACAACATTATGTGGCCTTGTCCTTGTGAAACTCTTTGTTGTTCGTACCTGTCAACAGTGTCAACTCTTATAACTTCAGTTCAACTCATAGTACCCATTAGATTAGAATAAAAAGGAGTTCGTTTATCGAAAAGATCAAAAGAATAACTGGATAACCCACTCAATGCCATATACCACGCATGATTCTGTCACTCGTATTGGCTTAATTAATTGTGAATTATCCGCGAATTTAATTCCAAAATATCAAATTACTTGTGTCACCGAGATGTCAAAACTTTGGAAGTAGGAGAACAAATAATTTTGTGGGTTTCGCTCAAACCTTTCAAACTTCAGCTAAAATCTTTTGATATGTTAAAATTCTTTGCTCACGAAAGTTTTTCTTTGGAAATGGTAAAGAGTGTGGAGTTGAAAGGACGAAAAGCAATTTGCCAGCCTATGAAGGCAATTCTTTTCTCCAAACTTGTGGTTTTAAGGTTCAAGGCGTGTGAGCAAGGTTTATGATGCGCCCGAGCAGAGCGAAAATCCAGTTTGAAATACTTCATTGTCACATACACATTACATGTCACATAATGCCAGGAAATGAAAGTGCTTGAAGCAATAAATCGCTTGTAATGTTCGAGCTTTTACCCTGCCTTTGGGCAGTATCACTCCAGCCACTCAATACACTTTAGCAATATGGAATGAAGTTTAGAAACAGCAAAAGTAGTTTAGAAAGAATTTCTTGCTATTGTTCATTAGTGTAGAAACGGAGCCAGTTCCGCTGCTGATGACAGAACAGAATGAAGGAGATTTGGGATAAAAAGAATCTCTCCTTTCATTATATTTTCAGTGAATACAAACTCCAGTCTGGAGTGAAAGACTTATCTTTTATTGGTCTGCCTTACAGGCAGAAGGGTAGGGAAACTCGTATTATTCGTGTCTTATTTTTCAACGAGATCCCTATCTCTACCTTGTCAAGCTGACAAATCGACTATTGTATTGCTATGCTGGCTTCTTATATATAATAAATAAATGTTACCATCTGGTGAGCATCATATATGTGACGAGACGAGCTTCCACTCAATAGAGACATTGGCATGAAACAGCAATAAAGGACGTTGTTTTCACTTAACATTACTGACTTGGTTGAAGATAAACGACAAAACGATGAGAATGGGACAGCTGAAAGTCAATCCGTTTGGATTTGAAATTCGAGGAAAGATTTTTCTTTCCCAATTATGTCTAACAGGTAGCATGAGTCGACTTATTACTGTGACAGCTTTCTTTTCAGGAATGAATTATGTGACAAATAACCATGTCTCGTAAGACTAATATAATAAGCCGTCTCTAGTTCCGACCGACGAAGTCAAAATGCTTGTTTTATTGAAGAAGGCTGAAATGGGATTCTTTTCCTTTCGTCGTTAAGTACTTTATTATTTGTTGATTTACTATGTTGTATTTCGTCAGTAGAAGGAGATTGTAGATGCATTTCTCCCGATAATCCATAAGTTCCCCACTTTCTTCTGGTTTTCCATGTTATACAGTTTTAAGTTTATATTAGCATTAACCTAATTTCCAATGTTAAAATTTGTGATGAAGCGAATGCTCTAGTTAATATTTAAAATACCAGGCATAAAATTTGATTCACTTGCGTGCATGTTATTCCATATCGTGTGTGGGTAATCTACTTTTGCATGAAGGTGAATGGATTTTGGTGTTACATAATAAATAACATCGTGAAATTACCAAACGTCGATCTATTGGAGCGAAAAATTGCGCTCTTCTGCGGGATTTGCTTTGCTAGGCTATGCTGTTAGCAATCATGAATACATCAGTACATTCCAATTTCTTAGCTCTTGCTGCGGGGGCACATATCTAATTCGATTAAAGTCTTGTGAAAATATGTTCATACGTAAGGAAGTTTAGGGCGCCAGCAGCTACAAAAGTGGGGTGCGATTGCCAGTCATGCCTTTATTTGATGTCTTCATTTCGTTTTCAATTTGTATTCAATTCGAAACACCTCTGCAAAGAAACGGTGCTAGCTTGTTGTATTTTGATATATAATTCCCTCGTCAAGTATGTGAAGATTTTTGTCCTGCTTGTGTGAAATTTTCCATGTTTTGCTCTACAAACGATGAGGATTGAAGATGAGAAATTACTTCTTATTTAATACAAGAAGTAGGAAAATCTAGCGATGCATGATACATGCTTCGTTGGTTACATTTTCCGCCATCTCGAACACACGACTATACCAGCGCGTGCGACTGTATAAAGTTTTGTACCTAGTCAGTATTAACATCAACTTGCCTTCGAGTACCCTAATAAGTAGCAAGAGTGGAGAGCTACTGTAACTGTAATGAATTGTATGCATGCATCGTGTATTACAAGTATGAGTATGTACGTTATACGTGTTAAACCTTTCATGAACATCGTGGAATCTGAGAGGATGAAAATGCCAAAGGACCACAATTTCAATTTAGATCTGAAGTCCACGAAAACTTTCACTTCGTGTAAATGCCCTGTATGCAGGATTTTTTACTTTGTTCAATGCTACGCTCCACCAACCATGCGACTCGCATGCTTTCTAAGTTCTTTTTCGAGCTACTCGTTACTTTCACTATATATGAGAATAAGAATAGGTTATATTTTATTTAATATAATAAAATTCGTCCGCAACGTCTCAGTCACCTATAGCGCTGGATAGTATTTCGTTGTCATCATCTATTCCATTTTTACTTAGGGCTTTTAGTGTCTTTATTCTATTTTTAGAACTTGGCTCCTGTTCTCATCACATCTTTTCATTATATTCGGAATCATATTACGTTTCATGCTACTTTTACGGACTTACAATGAACTGAACGCATTATGTATTGTTGCTTCTCTCTCTTAAAAGCCGCATATTTTTCCTCCAGAGAAGCATATACTCAAATAGATATTGAATTTTATGTCTTTCCTGTTGTCTCGCATGTATACGTACCTGAGTTCCGTGTTTTGAATACAGATGTAGCATGTAGCTATTTTAGGAGAGAAGGCAATCTTTCAAATCGATTATGTTGCTGAGAAAGTGAATAAACGTGAGATGTAGGGTGTAGGGATATCAATTGTCCCATCAACTAAAATGGTTTTAAGGTGCTTTGGAGAGCCCACCCTCTAGAGTGTGCCCCAAGCTCGTTTCATGTTCATTTAGCTGCCAGCTAGCAAAACCTGTAATGACCTTTTCCCTTGTGAAACCGAGAAGAACGAGAAAACAGTGTACAAGATGCAGAAGGCTTGATGGGATAAGAAAACTCTTGGGAGTTGAGATACCTTCATGTTCACCTGCGTAGCATACAGCTTCCTTTCTCCCAAAACAAATTATTTTTCCTGGAACGAAACTCATTTGAAAAGTTGCTTTCTTCAGAAATGTAACCACATTTATATGGGAAGCCCAGAGACTTTCAGGTATTCGAATTGCTAACTGCTTCACGTCTGGCTAACGGCACCGATTCGCAATAATGCCTGAAGATGAAACGCCGTTTTCAATCATGTGCACACAATGTGTGGTAATTCAGAATGTGCTTTGATGGTTCGTTGTTATGTAATGTAATCTTTCTATTGAGCTAAATATCCTATGTACAGGATAAAAATAGCTCTGCAATTTGCTATTTTTGGTTATCCAGAGAGATGTGTTCTCAAATGTTTAAGCAAGATAGTTTAGAGGTTTCTCAAGATATAAATTGAGAACCTTGGTGAAAGTTGGTACGACTGCTTTTGCATAACCCACCCAGAATTCTGAGCAATACCAGTTGGGTTGGGATCTAGATTCATCCTGTTATATGCATTTAACCTTTCGTCTGTGTGGGCCAGCCTCTTACTTTCTGCTTACTTATATAACCTAGTTTACACAGCAAAGTGTGTGACATGATCTTGTGAAGTAGCCATTATGCTGTGACACACAACTTCATCTGTGTCACATTGATAACGACAATAATGTATGGGCATGAGTCCTAGAGACCCTTTTATGCACTACACAAAATGGAAAAGTCCTTGATGTCACATTATGTCATTATTCTGTTTACGAACCTCGAAAGCTCGTGGTACTTCTATAAAAGTAAACTTTTATCTAAAAGTTTGTAACTCTAGAGTGGTCAATGATTGGTCAGGGCTGTTGCATTATTTAGATAAAATATACTTGGTGTATGGTGTGATTTCATAGTATAACGTAAGCTTTTAATACGTAGCAGCAAGTCACAGAAGTGCAAATAATGTAACAAGAATTTCTTGTCCAGTTAAACATCATTGCCATTACTGCCTGCGTCATAATAACCATTTTTCATGATATCTCTCATATCCCCATGAGCTCAATTTTATGTGTCCTATGCAGAACAAGGAAAACTAATAAAAATCCCATACGCGGTGGATCATTTTCTAGGTAGAGATAGGTATTCGTATTGTGAAGAAAAATTAATCAGTGTAAAAGGGTCAGTAGTAGCTCCTTCTCAAGAGAAGGGTCATGTTTTGTGCTGATTCTCTTTGTGGATCGTCGTCTAATACATACTCTTTGAACCCCATATTCCTTTGAAATTTTACGCCTTGGTTAGCGAACACTAGTCAAAAGCATTGACGACCATTCTTTATGTAATTTGTATTTCTCAAACGAATTTCGCTTTCCATTTTCTAGTTGTGTGAACAGGAAACTGAATATACCTGTCAAGGAATTTAATTTCATTTGTTCCCTCAAGTACGTTTACACGTGAAATGAATGAATGAATTTTGAAACAAGAAAGAAGCCGGAGAATAAATCCATAAAAAGTACATCACTTTGCTTCACTTAGTTTTTAGATATGCTTTTTTGAATATCACGTGTCTGCATCCTGCATCTCTCCATATGTGCTGTTTACTAAATCTATCAGTAAGTTTGTCTATCTAATCTAAGTTCCAAAAGTTTCACTTCACGATTCATTGCACAGCAAAATGTTCACAGTTTGGCAATTTCCAATCTATTTTTGGAAACTTCTTTTGTTATAATTAAAGCTAACATTGTTTTCACCCCCGCTTTTGCTTTGCAGTTATTCTCGTAAGCACCAATTCAATCTTATGAGTCGAATTTACTCACGTATCCTTTACTGCTCTCCTGTGGTCTGAACTTTATAAATCTGATTGTGAGTTGTTGCTAAACTGAGAAAAAAGAAACTTCTCCGCTGTGCAACGATGTGAGCTTACATGGCTGAGTTCATTACTGCAAGTTAATTGCACAACTAACCTATTTTTATAAGATTAATATGACGCGTTTGGTAGAAGGAAAAGGTGCAATGGTGTGAATCATTTTGAATTGAACCATTACAATTTCTGGTATTTTTAGACTTCATTGGAACTCTTCCTTAGGGTGTTTAATCTTCTTCAGGAGAAAATGTGCCATGTTTGCCTATCGCGTGTCTTTCCACATGATAAATCTTCACCGTATGTAATGCAATTGATTTATAAAAGGGTGCTAATAGGAAACTTAAGAGGGTTAAAGCTAAAGCACATAGCCTCAAGAATCTTGACTCCAGCTTGTTGTGTATTCTTCTTACTCCTTATTTCTCCGTGGATTGAATTAGACTACTGGACATGGACCAAATGAGTTCTGTGACAGAGCCGCCAGTACAAAGCCTTCTATTAGTCAATTCCCAGAAGTTGTATTGTGAGATGTTAACTCAATTTTTTACGACTACAAACAAACAGTAGCGTGTTCGTGATTGTTCCACAGCAGCTGCTAGTGACTGGTCACCGTTTCACGTTATAAACTTTCGGACAAGATTTGCTTCACAGAAGGAATTTTTACCCTTTGCTGTAAGCACAGTACTGGTTAGTAACCCATCCGGCGACGCCACTTTTACCAAATCAGAGCAAAGGTTTCTTCAGTGCAGTGCTCCACTTTATCTTCTTTTTTCAAAATTTTCCTTCTCGTCCATCTTCCCTGTTGACGTAAAAGGAGTGTTTTATGTATTGCATTATCAGAGCGGAGAAATACTCTATGCCTATCTGTCAAATGGGAGCCGTCTTTGATACTTGCAAAAAGTTAAAAATAGAATTTAATTTTGATTTTTTTTACAATGGAGTCAAAAAGTTATCTGAAAGCGTATAACTCTCGGTTCTTTTAGTGACTGCAGATTTCTGCTACAGCTGGAAATTCGTCAAATGATGGATGTATATGAATAAACATTACTTGGTAGAATATGTAGGTGAAGTGGAGTAGAGTTTGTCGGATTAACTTAGTAACTTTTAAAAGTTTTCATGTATAAATGAGTCTCACTAACAAGTACTATACGAGTTTAAAAACAAGGTCAAAAGTGTTACCTAATCTGATTGTGAGTACGGGAATATTATCATTATCACTTTTTGTGAAATTTGACTACGTAGTTCAGCTAGAGTGGTGTCGAAGTTGAAGGATGGGGTAGCGAGAAACACTATATGATTTTTGAATGACTTCAATGCATGCTAAACATTCATTCTAGTCTGTCGACGATGTAGGTGGGAATCATTGTAAAATCTACAGATGTGAAGCTAAACTTTCTCGTTCGAAATTAGGACACATTTTTTAATAAATATAAACTTTCTGCATCGAGAATAGACGCAAATATCCAACCTCTGCAAGTCCACATAATAAAAAATGATGCAGCCCTTCCCTTCAAACGCAGATCTCAACTGCCCCAAAGGTACATATTAAAATATAGAGGAATAAGGAATGAATATACTTTCGAAAGTTAGTATGTTCTCAATAAGCCATTATATTATATTACGGTTAAAAACTAATTGTAAGTTAGATGGGGTTTGAATTTTCTCTGAAAACTATATTAGAGCATCAGAGCTTCTGCTTTAAGGGTTCCAACTGGTTCCAAAAAAACAGCTGAACAATGAAACACGAGATTGTCTTATGGTTTTTAAGGAGCTTTACGAGCGCATACTAAACCGGTACGCCGGCACTTCCGTACATTCCTTTGCCCAATGTTTACTTGTTCGACATTCTACGTCTGGGAAAAAGTGTTGTATTTGTATATAGTGCTTATTAAAAAGGAGGTTAAGATTGTTTACTAAAAGTTTGACCTGCCGGTTTAAAACTCAAGCCTTTTCCCAACAGACGTAATATATCCTCATCCATTTCTTAGCATCGTAATTGGATATGATCCAATAAAATTCCCAACTGTCACGCTTGAAGATGTAGTGTTATAACTTAATCATATGCCCGTTTTAATTTATTCCTTTTGGATGCTCTACAAAAACATCCGTCTTTCTCTTTTTAGCCACCATCAATGTTTTCTCTTACAGCTTGCCGTCATCATTACCATTAGGATCAGGACTAATGGCAAAATGAAGCTTTTCGTTTACTGATGAAATTTATATATGTCAGCTATTTTTAGCGTTGAATTTCTTTCTCTCGGAAAAAAATAGACAACATCTGTATCAAAGCATTATCCTGTCTTCCTTATCGTACTCTTGTGTATTCCGCAATAAACTGCAAGCTCACGTTCGATGTAATGCCGTATCGGTATGTTTTCGCGAAAAGAAAACAGCCATGAACGAAGCATTAGGGGAAGTTGTGAAGCATACAAAATGGGGATTTTACGAGTAATTGCTCTCCTCGAAATAACCAATCAAACGCGACACCAAACTGTCTACTCGTTAGAGTAAATAAAAGAGAATGAAAGTTTTGTGTAATGCATTGAGTGTTTTAATGCTGTACTACAACTGCATCTTTCCATTACGTGTATGATGGTTTCTTTATTTATCGGTTTGTTTTTGTCACTTGTGAAGTCGACGATGAAGCACTTTTTCGCCATCTTTTCAACTCAATGTGGAGTAATATTGATACTCGTATGAAAGGTTGATATAGTTAAAATAACGTCATAAAAGTGTACATTACCACTCTTTTATGGTGACGTTTGAATTGAAAATGGGCCATCTGCCTAGTCTCCAGAATGTTGCTAGCATTGAAGAAAAATGTGAGTGAAGGAGAGGAGTGAAGTGGTTTTTATTCCTGTTTTCGCAGAAAGGCAATGTTTCTTTATGATTCCACTATATTTTTTTCTTTTTTCTTGCTTATCTTCCCATGATTTCTATATGAAAATACCACGAGTAAGTTCCTTACTCTCGACACCGTTGACAATGGTGTTTGTTTAAACTTGTGAAGCTCACAGATGCATACCAAGTGCCTTATCTATCTGTTTGCATTCAGCCTTTCCACAATTATTCTTTCTGAGAAATCAAGAATTACCTAGTGTCTCTATCAAATGTCATGAACGGTGATTCATCTTTCTTCCTGTCCCATTCAATCCCAACGGTTTTAAGAACTGTAATCTTCCCTAGAAGACGAGTAAGTAAACAGAACCTAGTCTCTGAAATACAAGGTGGTCCAGGAAGAAAAACAAAGAAAGCTGAGAAAAGCAAATAAGATAAGAGCTGCAGCGACCAGTCGAGAGAAAGCTTCTGAAACGTCGTCCTACACCTATAAAATTGTTCAGAAAAAACATGGTCTACAGGTTTCATATGTATGAGCACCTTCTAATGAAACTGTGTGGCAGACCATTTC
>JAHZNA010002459.1:0-11321 GCA_027743935.1 Sinodicranocentrus sp. ZH6
TGAAGAAAGGAGTGATGTTACTTTTAAGAGAAAGCTGTAAAATGAATGTTGGATGTTATTTTACACAAATGTAAAAACAAACGATGCGTTAAAAATCATCGTTTTTTTTCAAAACGACTTCTTACACAAAGTGTTTCAATTTTTAAATTCATAATGGATGAAAATCTGTCCGAAATGTGCATTTAAATATATTGTCATAACGAACCTTTCAAAATATGAATTCAAAAATTAGACGAATTTACGTAATATACACTTTCTTAGTATCCAGATTTTCATACCGAGTTAAATGACTTTTTGGTATTGTTTGAGCTTTTATACAACTTTAGAAAGTAAGTTTTTTGGAATTTGAAAGTTGCCAAAAGGTTGTTTTGTTTATTACTTGGAATTAAAACATGCGTGAATAATATGCATACAGTCTGAGTCAAAAGCTAAGAATAGTTAATATGTATTTTGGGTATATCTCCAAGAAGGCTCAATAGTTTTGGCTGATATTTAGTATGTGCATCATTAAGTAACAAGCTCGTTTAAATATTGCCACTTTGGTCGAATACCTCTTTTCCATACCCGAGATATACAAGGTGGCTGACATGAAGGTGAGTCAAACCTAAGAATAATTATTGTAAAAGATAAATTTTACGTAATTCTCGGGGAAAATTTCTAAACTTAATAGTAAGTGACAACTCCATAGTAAAGTAGTTCTTAAAAAAAATGGGACTCGTGGAGTCTGTCAGGGCTCTTGGGCGCTCAAGTGGGATGATTGTCCAACCCTCGTAAATATTATTTTCGAATTCCTTTTAATTGTTTTACTGATGTTATGTGAGTGCAATCTTCTCATCCAAGGGTTCTTCATAAGGCTAAGATCAAGAATAAAAGCTGACATGTCCATTACCCTAATATTACAGGCCTGCAACCATTCACATGTAGACTATCTTGAATGGGTTTTAAGGGAAATCCATCCCGTTCTTCCGACTTTGGAACCCTGACGAAATAAGTTTACGCGGAAAACCTCTAGGTACCCTTCTGAGTTCGTATGAGGTTGATTGGTGCCAGTTCTTCCTTCCGTTTGGAGCCAAATACCCCCCACATAAAAGTTGATCTACCCCCTAAAATTAAAAAATTAGAAAATCCATCTAAGCATGTAGCTTTTTAAAAAGTTTTAATCATATTACATGCACATGTGTACTGGCAAGTCTTCATGAAAAAATATTCGGCTCCTTCCGTAAGTTAAGCCAGCAATGACTGTATTCGTACCCATATAGGCAATCCAGGTGGATTTTTTTCATCGCTAAATACGACCTTTCTCTGAAAGAAAAATGAGCTGGCACCTCATATAATTTGGAGGAGTACCTAGTGGTCCTCCGTGCTATTTTAGCTTGTCAAGGTTCCAAGGTCGGAGGGAAGGGATGGATTTCCCAACAAAAAAACGTTAAAATCCATTCAAGCTAGTCTACTTGCGAATGGTTACAGGCTGGTTATGTTAGGGTAATGGACATTCCAGCTTTTAGTCCTGATCTTAGCCTTATGAAGAAACTTTGGACGAGATCATTGAACAGGAATACGAAGTTTTGAAGAGAATTTCAAAGTCTGTGAATTGTTCTTGGGGGGCTATCATTTTATTCTGGTTTCTGGAAGGATCTCTCCAACATATTTTGTTGGTGATATCAATTTGAAGGATAGGATGAGGAAGGTTTTTTTTTTGTGAAATTAGGTTGTTTTGGAGCTTCTTCTTTAGTGCATGCGGAGGTGCATAGGAAGGTTTGAGGAAAACGGTTCGTGTATTTTAAATAGAAATATAGAAGGATAAATAATTTAATTTAGGAATGTTTTGTAGATGGCAAAATTCAGACAATTTCTGGTTGAAAAATCCACTCGGGAGAACTGTTACTAATACCCATGAATGATAAAACATTAAAACTTCTCCCTTATGATAAAATTAATTATCCGAATTAAATAATCTGATAAATTAATCATTTATCTCTGAGAAAATTAACCTGTTAATCAAATGTTTTATTAATTAATATATTTCAAAAATTCCAATTTATCATTAATCTGATTAAATTGACCAGATTAATTGTTCAAAACCCTGATATTGTTGGATTACCCAGCCCTGTTTATTCATTGTAAAATAGTATTGATTTTTGCAGCCTTCTTAATATATGTCAATCGGTTCGGTGATGTATTGTATTGTTTTTTAAGTCTACTTGAGGTACATATTTCATACATTGAAACTCCAGGCATGAAATTTTCATGCTCCATCTAAGAAACTTATATCAAACAATTCTGACAACGATCACCAATATCGAAGAAAAGCAATCAACATAATGTCTCCACTAAATATTTAATTACCTTTAAGTTACATACACCGTTGATGCCTAAAACTTTGCATGCATGAAGGTATGTCTTGCTATTACATACATACATCCATTAGAGATACTCAATTCAAACAAACAAATTCTACCATGACTCATCCTTATGCCACGTATGCCTTATAAGGCCCGAAAAGCCCATCCCAAAGACAACGACATGGCGAAACCATCCGAACAAACTTTTAGTCTTGATTTAGGTGACATTCGATGTGAAACTAGTTTGCATATCAAACTCCATGGATTTCCGAAGCTATCATGTTGTTGGTTTAAGTTCAAAAAAGATTTCTCTATTGTTCCACCGATTTTTTTAAAAAGTACGTCTTTACCAAAAAAACTAATTTTCGTAACTAACGTATAAACAGTGAAAGTTTTTTAAAAAAGTGAAAGTGACCAAAAGACAATTTAATTCAAGAACATTTCCTATTCACAAATATCTTAAAATATCAGTCAAATTGATTGACTCAGATTTGGACACTGCAACCATGTATTTGTACACGAAATATTCTCTCTTCATATTTTTCTGTCAAGTTAACCCCGAAGTAACAACAGAACAAACCATTAAAACCACTGATGTCGTCAAAATTCTCAAAATGGACACGTCTAAAGCTGACCCAAAAATATTTCAAGTTGTGACAAATAACACCATTTATTTCAACAAGTTGGTCGATCATATCAGCAATATTGATCTCCTTCTCAAAGAATTTAATGGCCGATTGATAATCATTCGAAATACACTGGGTGTGGATTTGCAGCCACCCTTTTCCAATCCGTACTTGCTACTTTCACGAAACATAGCAATATCCTATCCACAGGTTAACAAAGATAATGTAACACATCATATCATAAACACAGATAACTTTGTAGAAGACTTTGCCATCAATTGGATAAATGAAGATCACGAAAAACATTGTTCATCCAAATTTTTTTCAAAGTCATCACGCTGTACACAAATAATGCCTAATGAATTTGCGTCTAATATTCGGCCTTGGAATTTTGAAACTATTGTTGACATGTTTCCACCAGTTTATGGTAAAGATGAATTTCGTAACTATACTATGCTTCTTAGGAATCCATTTTACCAAGAATCAAAATATTATGATGGAATAAAATCATTTGTTACTATGAACAGATTTCATATATTAGTTTCACACAAGGCATTGCGCGTTCAGAGTTGGTTTAATTCTTTGCGGAACGATGATAGGAAAACCCTAATTTCCACGACAAACGGCGGGAGACAAATTGAGAGCATTTATATGCTTGCCTTGATTGAAAAGACGAATTCTGAAAATTTTATTACGAGTATTTCAGCTCTTGAGATTTGCGGGAGTTGCAATATAACAGAAAATAATAACTTTCATTTAAGAGATATTACTAACACAAGCATAGGATTTCTTGAACTTTTAAAAAAAGCTCCAAACGAACATAAAAATACATTCATTTTCTATTCAAGTTTTGGAAATATGTCAATATATCTTACTCGCTGTTCAATCCACGACCAGTCTACCTTCAAAGAAGTTCAGAATGCTATCAGAAATTTCTCAATTAATGAAATCCGATATTTCGCGTATGCTAATTTGTTGCGAAATGCATTGCTGATAAATGCCAGTGACATCAATCAATGTAGAAACTATTCTTCAATTTATACGATGATCGAGCAACAAAATAAAATCTACGGCTACATTACTAACGTAGTTTCCGTCCAGGTCGAACCAAGGATAAACGGAGAGTACACTGACAATGTAATGAGAGATAGCCTTTTAAAATATCGATTTGTTGGATGTGGAAAACCGGATGTGGAAAGTTTTGCGTTTCATCAACTGGTCGTCGCATATGACTTAAATGTATGGATCTGCATAATTGTCTTTTTGGTATCGTCTCCAGTGTTTTACGTTCTTAGTAAATATTCTCAGTGGTCTCAAGGCAGTACTAATTCAAAGAAACAAGTTTCACTTTCACGTACCCTGGAGTTTATAGCAGAATCTTTATTATTCTGTATAAAATCTATTTTAGAACAAGGAGACCCGTTCCCTGCAAAAGCGTTAAATACAACAGGGAAAAAACTGGCCGCTTCTGTGATTCTGTTAATGGCTATAGTTCTGAGTAATGGTTACAAGAATACGAACGTATACAATTTGGTACTACCACCAAAGGTGATACCATTCACAGAATTTGACCAATTGGTCCAACATGGTTTCAATATATTTACGAGGGGTGCCAGAGAAAACACTTACACTGAATTTTATTTGAATGAAAAGTGCGAGGATCATTTAGAATTAAATCATGTAATAGTTGGATGTGCTGTCTTTAAAAACGGCTCTTGCATGCACACATATGATGAAGAATGGAAAAAAATGCAGTGTAGTAATAGAGTTATCTATTCAGAGGTGAAAACATACTCATATTTTAGTTCTGAATCCTCGCAATTAATAATAAATAACACGAAACTTATTCCTAATGCTTTCGATCTGGCTAAGCGTGTTTACGATGACCCACCTGGCACTTTTCATTTGGAGGAATATGATCTTGCACAAGATTTGAAGGCTAAAAATATTCTCACTGAATGTAAAAACTCTGCTGTGGTATTGCCAGAAAGTGAATGCAACACGCTTTACAATGATTTGGTTAAAAGAGTCCCCAAAAGTTACGCTTTCATTGGTAAAAATATTTTATTTGAAGCTGAATTTTTTGTAGATGTACGGGGTATAATTCCAGCATTTGTCCTAACAAACCTAAAGCATTTACAACAGTCTGGATTGTTTGAATGGTGGACGAAATTTGTAGGCGATACAATAGCTACCGTAAAAACAGTTTCAAAAGACAGAAGTAGGTTTGAGACGCCAATGCTGGAGAAGCCAAACATGTCAGGAAATATTGTAATAATTTTTATTTGCTTGGGTGTTGGTTTTTGTGTTTCGTGCATAGTATTTGTTTTTGAATGTGTACTGCTACAAGCTTTTAGACGTTTTGTAAATTTCTGTAAAAAGACATGGTATGCTACAAAACAAATGTGTCAGAGAATGCTAGTTAGATTAAGAGAACGTACCCGTAAACGTGTTAAACGTCACACCCGTAAACGTATAAAACGTCACACCCGTAAATTAAGAAATAAGTATTAAAACCAAACATGTTAGAAAATAGTTAGTTAAAAAGTGAAAAAGTTAGTAAATGTGTTTAGGTGTTGGTTTTTCCGCTCTTGTATAATGTTAATTTTTGAATGTTTACTGGTCGTTGAGTACAGACATTTTGTAAAATATTGTACAAAATCATGGCTTGCGTTAAAACAAACACATCATAAAATGCGACTTTGGTGGAAAAAAGTATAGGCCAGTCAAAAGTGATAAATGTCGTGTCTGGAAATTGAACAATAAGTAATAAAATTTTATTAATTACAAGAATTCATCAAATCTATGAAAATTTGATTAAATGCTTATTTAACAAGCATAACAAACCAATACAATTTTTTTCTTACAACAATGAAACGGCTTTCAACTTGCAACAAGTAAACCATTGTTGATATCATCATATATATAATTGACAAATACGTAAATACATTATGTTTGCTTTTACTGCGTGCAGACAGGATTGGTGACACGTACTCAACATTTTAGAAGGTCAGCTCATTTTATTATTCTTACGAATATTTTTCTACGTTATTTTAACCCACCCGACGTTTTTTCCACGTTATGGCAACATTATGTTTTTATAAATTTGCAAGCTTTGTCCTTTTACGTGTTTATACAAACCACAAACCAATTTTTACACAGTGTCATGAAGCACAGCATGTTGATTATTACTGACATACCAGAGGAGTGTTACTGGCACTTGCATACCCGATGATGGATGAGTATTACTGGCCTTCCAAAGAAAGCTATTACTGGATTTATGCATTCCTTTCTTCACCTTCTTACTTACTGACAATTTCGGAATTAGCTAAGCTGAATGGCCCTTACCTAGTTTTACATCAAGCAGACTTGCCTGATACCTGACATATAATACCTGAAGGTATGCTCCATATTGTGGACGATAGCTACAGATTTAGTAACTTTCGAAAATTATTTTGATTAAAACAACACATTGTCATTCAAAAAATCTGAAATAAAGTGTGCACGGAAAATTTATTTACTTTTAGCTTGAAAGATAACAAAGATTTTTTTATTGATTGATTTTCATAAAATTTGGCAAAAACAAAGTTTGTGATGTGCAATAGATCCGACGTTTCAACAAAATCAATACATATTTAATTTAAATACGTCGATCCCCAACTTTATACGTTGGGCTTTATCCAATTCAACGCCACGTACACTGAAACAGAAAACTGGTAAAGTCAATACTTTAATTGGAATGTGTCCGTCCAATGATTAACTAATTTATGAATATTTATGTATTACAAAGTTAATATACCATATTCAGCTTGGAACTTACATAATTCCTCTGCATGACGCATTATAACCCATAATAAATTTCATATTTGAGTCAGTTGAGTGAATGGATCTTCAAATCAATCCAACAAGTTACGCTTATGATGACATTTGAATATTTTTGTCTTTTCTTATTATCAAAATATGTTAACCCTGGTTAGTGAATGAAAATTTATTTCAAAGGTGAGTGAAAAAACAATTCTATCAATAAAAGCAAAATAAAATGACTAGCATTATATAATCACATGGCATGACAGCATAGGCTATTAATATTTTTTTAAATCTTCAATAACCTTCTTCGAATAATTGTTTGCTTCATTTCCAAATGTCTTTAATCAAATCTTGACACACATAAGTGATGAATTTATTTGAAGACTTCAATCAACACAAATAACAATACTAAAAATTAAACCAACAAATGGTGCAAGCTATTATAAGTAATTAATTTATCAACAAAGGTGGTATGTGTTACTCTAGATTCTCATTAATGATTGAATTGTGAAGCTCAAACAATTTAAAAAGCAAGTCATGGAGCTTCAAGGCCCACACTCAATTATAAACATTCAAATTTAAAAGGACGGTCATTAAACAGTCATGAATTGACAAAACATGGAGTCAAATGAACTTGGAATGTCTTCTTTTTTCCTGGTTGAAGGAAAATGTGACTTTGGCTCTTAACAAAATTAGTCGAGTTAGCTGTAAAGTCCATTCTTCAGGAAATCATTCTAGTTCATCGAAAATTCTTCGGTGCTAAGCACTTCTAGTGTTTTTATACAAGCTGGTGAGATATGGGAATATATTTTCAGTCAGGACCGGAACCTCGACACTATTGGCATTTTTTTTATGAAGCCCTATTATTCCTTTTTAGAAAAACTAATAAAAGATTCATGGAAATTCTTGATTTGGACGACTCTCTATTAACAATACTACATGAGTACATTAATATATCATACTCGTTGTTCAATCTATGGCCAGTCAACCTTCAAAGAATTTCACAATGCGATGAGATGAGATGTGCATGTGCCAATTAAGGAAATCCAACAATTTGCTTATGCTAATTTGTTACGACATGTATTGCTCAAAAATGCAAGTGATACAAACAATGTAGAAACTATTCTTCAATTTATACATTCAACATTGAACGAACAACAAAATAAAACGATCCGTTTCAACGATAAATTTGCAATATAAAATTATAGATATTTGTTATAAAAATATTTGCAATGTAAAATTTCAAGGTATTTTGTAAAATATTGGAAAAAGACCTGGTTGGTTGCAAAGCAGATGCAGCAAAAACACTTGTTAGATTTTTAAAAAAACTTACCTGCAAACGTAATAGACGTCACTCCCGTAAATTAAATAATAAGTTTATTTGAATTAACGATATTTGAGGATAACATTGTGATTAAATAATAGGTATTAAACATTGCATTAATCTAGGACGGAATTTAGGTTTTATCTTGCTAATTTTGAATTCCAGCATTTTCAAGTTATCATTCATTTGATCAAACTAAATTGTAAATTTTTGTGGTTTTAAGATCTAATTTTCAAAATTTGGTAGTTTTCATCATGTCTCAAGGCGTGTATTCCATTCCAATATCATTTATACTTATTAACTAACATAGCCACTCGAGTTCCGAAGTATATTTGCTTGAATTTTATGCATCCTTAAAATTCCAACTTCTATCGGTCCGTATCACTTTATTCATATTTCGATTTTTAAATAACCAGTTAACTTCTCCAAGCGCATTTCAAAATTGCTCAGAGGAGTGATAACCAATTGAAATTGATAAATTATGGGAACTTTTCCCGCACCTACACATATCATCTCAATCTTTATTTATAACCAGGATATTTGACAGAACTACAGTTTTAAAAATTCTCATATTCTGCACAAATAGTTTTGAGATTCATATCCTAGCAATCATTTGAGTTATCATTTGTCAATTTCTCGAGTAATTTATTATATTTTTGTAAACTTATGAGGTATATTTCTTAATATTCTCCATTTAACAAACCAAGCGAAAAATATACCAAATACAATTTTGACAACGATAACTAACTTCGAGCAAAAGCAATCCACATAATGTTTCAACTAAATATTTAATTTAATTTAATTTAAGGTACATATCGCATCAATGTCTAAAAAGTTGTACACGTGAAGGTATGTCTGCCTATGACATGTATACTTCCATCAGAGATGCCTTGGAACACTACAAAAGATGCATGCTTGAACTCAAAGCAACTTTGCTAGGTATGTATTAGAGTGACTCCATGCCAAAAGGACCCCCATCGACGAAGGTCAATGAAAATTGATCAAACTTCGCAGAACGTTAGAAGCTGTCAATTGATGCTAAAATGCTTGTTAGTCAATATAAAAATTAATTTCGCAACCAGGTGGCGCTAATATTCGTAATGGTCACTTTAAAAGGACCCCATTTACTATGGAACTAATTAAGATAATTTCACGATTTTTTCACTAAAATGTTTAAATTTCCAATATTTCTCGAATATTTTTAGGTTTAAGATTTTTAACTAAATATCTGTAACTTGCTATCCTGGATTCAATAGCGATCATTTTGAAACCAAAAATTTGTTAAAACGTGAACAAATGGCATATAAAACTGGCGTTATAATCATAATAATATTTCAATTAGTGCCAGAGAAAATGTGGTCCCTTTGATCCATTAGCGTTATAAAAGTCAACTGGTGGCGACAACAATTAATATGTTGACTAGCTAATAAGAATTTTTAGTATCAATTGACAGCTGCTAACGTTCAGCAAAGTTTGGTCAATTTTGGTTTACCTTGGTCAATTGGGGTACCTTTTGGTGTAAATCCCTCATAAACCATATTAAACAGCTGACTAACAAAAGTGAGTGAGTGAGTGTGTGTGAACCGCCCGGACATAATACCCGAAAGTATAATGTGTAAATGATTCCTTGCAATATCTTTTACTATGCCATGCAATACTTTACTGTATATATAATATGTGTCATTTCTTTCTCTGGCATTTTTTGATACAGCCGACTATGGATCCTTAAAAATTTGACACCAAGGTGTCATTCCCGTCGTCATTTGTTCGTGAGTCAATTTATTATCCTATTGAGGGAGGGTTCCAAAAGAGTTGCCCACGAGGTGTCATTCTGACTGACCTGATTTGCCTCTTGATTTCTCCACAAGGGAACTGGAGCTTAACCAGAAAATGATTCCAATCGTTGGGGGTTCAAGCTCAAGACATGAATTGTCATAGGAGTTCCTTCTTTTCAGATATTTTATTTATTTTTGTAGTGACGAAAATTAGTTTCAATTTTGTTCAAGCCTCTGTCATAGAATGACTTTGAAGTTTTATCTTTCGACCATTCCTGGATGGAGCTACGTGGTTTGCTATCAATCATTTTGAAGATATCCTGGAGGATCTTAAAGAAGCAAAAGCATGTCTGTGGAATATGCCCTAAAAATCATTGAACGGGAGTACTTGCTTACAATTAATCAATGTAAAATATTTTAGTATTATACTATCGTGCAACTAGCTGATGGCATGTTTTCTCTCATGATAAAACTTAATGTGATCCAATGAAAAAAAACAACAAATATAAAGGATACAATGCTAATATTCAACTTCGAGCAAAAGCAATCACCATAATATCTCGATTAAATATTTAACTTATTTTAAGGTACATATCGCGTCCATGCCTAAAAGTTTGTTCATGAAGGTATGTTTTGCATTAACTAGTGTAAATCCGCCAGAAATACGCCCATCTAACTCAACAACAACTCATAAGAGTATAAATTAAAAATATAGTCATGTTTCTGCCACGTAATGCTAAATTTTGTACAGGAGTGTATTGCATGTTTTGCATGCCAAGTTATAGGTATATATTGCCTACATTAAATACACCAAATACAATTCTGACAACCATAACCAACTTCGAGCAGAAGCAATCAACATAATATCTGTAATAAATATTTTATTTATTTTCAGGTACTTTGGCATCGACATCTAAAAATCTGTACACGTGAAGGTATGCCTTTCAGCACAACTCATAACTCCCCTTTCTGCCAGGTATGGATAAAACACGATTAAACATCTATTAAAAACAAAAGGCAATTTTATTCATTGTTAAACAATATTGAGATCCGCTTCCTCAGCTTTCTTCACTGTTATTACGTATTATTGTTTTAGCATGTATTGTAGTGTTTCTAATGCTAACTTGAGGCATAAATATCCATCATGAAAAAACATAATACGTATGCTCCATTTAACAAAGCAAACGAAAAACAATACACCAAATACAATTTATTTTATTTATTTATTCACGACAACCAGCGCCCCCGACCAGGGTCATTATGCTGGCGTGACTTTTAAAAGTAATGTACAGTTTCGATAATATCGTACAATCTTTGAGATAAAATTATATAGTTTATGACAAGTTAAAAGGTTAAAAATACTGAGCATTTCAGAAAGGTTTAAGTTAAAAGTTAATCTTCCATATTAAAATGAGAACTATGTAATGTCTATATCGGTTTTTGAATG
>JAHZNA010002460.1:0-10173 GCA_027743935.1 Sinodicranocentrus sp. ZH6
TCTGCTGCTGTGTTAATTTTTAAACGCCAAACTTCATCCTTCATTTTTAATTTCCAAGATTGATGCAATGAAATCAAAGTATTGTGCTTTATATTAGGGACTTCTACCCAGCTTTGGGATATTTCACTTCCAAATTCATTAGCACACTCTGAAAATTCCAGGTATTCAAGTAAATGCGAACATTTTGTTGAAAACCTATGAAAAAATTCTTGTGTATTGATATCACTCACAAAGAATTTTTTAGCAACTGTTAGGCTGTTCGTTTTTGGATTGGGTTTTACTTGAAAAATGAATTTTTTCGCGTTAATGAGTCTATAATAATCGTCAAATCTGAAATGTACATTTGATGGATTTGTATTGTCGTCATGGAATTTCATTATCAAGAGAAAAAAATCAACGTAATCCTTTTTGTATTTTGTCCATACTCCAAAGTATGGTTCACTAATTTCTTCTGTGTTGATTCCGTGATATAGATATTTCCATGAGTTTTTGCATGACAAGGGTGCAATATATATTACTGCAGTGCATGGGTAAGTTTTATCTTTGAAAGGAAAATTGAACGGGTGATTCCATACAGGTGTAAAATACTCACGATCGTCACAAACAGCGAGACTTTCACCTCCGATGGAATTTCCCTTTTCGAATGAAACTGCAGACTGCACAACCGGAAATTCCAATGGCTTCAGAGTAATGGAGTCTTCAAAGTGGTCATTCTAGTTGAAAAATTGAATTGACTAAAATTATTTTTGGACTTGATGAATATTACTTTGAATTTTATTTGAGTTTAAAATTTTAGATTTACCCCAAGATTAATTTTTAAAATGTCAACAGCACATTTGTCGAAATGCTTCAGTTCCGTTGTCAAGTCCAGCTCTGTTGATTCTCCTGTGGTGATTAATTGTGCTAAAAATAATGAAGCTACAAGTGAAGTACACATTATAAATCAAATAACATCCAAAATGGGGAAAGTTTTAGGATTGAAGATGAAACACGATTTTCAACTTGTATGGCTTGCTTCATCTTTACCACTGTTTAAAAGTCTGGTTTTAGTGGATTATTTAGCATGGATGGGAATACGTTGGTCGAAACCTTCTTGACGAAGTTATGATCGATATAATTAATCCAATTATTTGTTTTAAAGAGATTGGAACGGCAAACATGACGAATTTGTTTTAACTAATGTAATTGCACTAATTTCTGATACCTCAACAGGTCATGTTCTCAGTTAAACTATCGTTTGGGATTTCGCTATTCCATCATAGCTAATAAACACGCTGTAAAGCTATTATAAATACGTGGATGAAAGTACTACAATAGATGTATATATCCTAATATCAGCTAGCCGTAAGGCAACTATATGGGCCTAAAATTTATTAGGATATACACATAGGATAAAAATTCCCCTACCCCCTGGGGGATAAAACGATTTGGTCTACAATACATTCTATGATAGCTCCTGACGTAATATATCAACTTACTAAATTTCGACGAAATCCGTCGACGTATGTGACCAGGAGGAAGCGACCTATTTTCTAACTTTATTCCCCCTTGACCCCCTGGAAAATTATATCAATGAAGTGAAAATGTACATCAAGATTACTCTTGACCTAAGAAATCATTATGCAAAATTTGAACTTATGATCTCATGAGAAAAATAAAATTATCCCTTTATCCCCTGGGAGAAAACCGATTTGGCCCAAAATATATCCCAGGATAGGTCTTGTCTCAATGTATCTATGTACTAAATTTGGTAGCACTCGGTCCACGCATAAAGCCAGAATCGTGTTGACGGACGCACAGACAGACAGACGGACAGACGAAAAACATGACAAAATCAATACTAGATGAAATGATTACATCAACGTAATAATGTTGAGAGATAAACAAATGCTCGTGAGGGTGACTCATTTTGGAAAAAACCATAACAAGATTTCAGATCACCAAAGACAAAGCCAAGGAGTTTCTTAAGCTAATAAATGGATTGATGTTGTTGTTGAAGCTGTTGTTGAACTGTTGAAGTGATACTTATAGCTTTTAAAGAAATTAGCTGCGTGTTCGCATTCTTTGAGAGGGTCTATCTTATTAACGCAGCAAAGCACCTATTCTTACACACTATAAGTTCCACTAGCCTTAGCCTTGTAGGGGAATATACGAGAAATTTATTTTAACTAATTTAATTAGTAATTACTTACACCAACAACTTAGCGTGACAATAGTAATACCTACTTGAAGAATTAATCACGGTTACAGACAGCGGATGATAACATTTTAAATTAATAATGTCAAGCTTTCGAAGGTTTATTCATTATTGTTCATATTATACCTCATCACATACAGAACCATATGGTTGCTTTATCTCTTTGTCTTGTAAATATCTACAGTCTATAGTAAGTGCTGAAATAGGTAGCGCGTGGTGCTCCAATTTTAAAATAACTGCGCACACTGTTTGAACGAGCTAATACTGACTAAATAAGAACAGGACTGGTGTTTAATGAAAGGTTAAGATCACAATAATTTAATTAATGAAAGACTGACGTCATCAATGAAGAAATATGTTGTGCATGAATGAATGTTTTTATAGATATGTGGTGTATCAATCCTATCAATCTAATAAGAATAAACTAGCAGCCAGCCGTGTAAAATACACGGTTCAACTCACCAATTCACCCCCTCAATTAATGAGGGAAGTTTAAAAAGCCCAGCTTATGAGTTAGACGTTTTGAATGGATCGAGTACACTTACTTCAGTATAACTTGGACTTCTCACTAGTTGTTTATTTTTTAGCAGGAAAATGACAGTACCTGATATCCTGCAGCAATTAAAAAAATTGACGGATGATGAATGGAAAGAGGTGTTCTTGCAAGGCATTGGACAGGAAAGAAGCATCCAATTAAAAAAGGCGTTATGGCGAAAAATGGAGAAGCTCGGGAAATCCGAATTGAAGCGTGGACCACCGAAGGCCCCCGATGAAGGACCATCGGAACGGAACACCGCTGGAGGTTCATCGGTGGAGCCTTCAATAGCAGCTTGGAACTCGCCCTTCATTTTTCGAAGCGACTTGGTTCCAAACAATGGATATGTTTTTATCGACGTGGAGAAGTTGTCGCTTCAAAAAGATGATGCAAAGTCGAAGCACGTTCAGATGGCATCCTCAGTGGCAATTGTGAATGACAACAATGACATCATACTTTGGCGGGATCGGATCTGTCAAACATTCCCAAGCCTAACCGGAATTACGAAAAAAAACTCGAAATCGGAAGTGACATTTCCCTGGTAAGACTGCGTAAGCATCCAGCGGGGTATATGTTGTCAATATATTACTGGTTTCTACAGCTGACAATGTGTACAATATTTCTACTTGAAATTTAACAGGTGAACCCGTTCTTAAAAATGGCATTTGGGAATAACACTGTAGTTGGATGGGATGTTGCGAATGATTTTAAAGCGCTCAAGGTTGAAGGTCAAACTAAATCCTTGGATCTGACTGATTATTTTCAAGATGAACTCGGACAAAATTATAAATTGAAGGATGTATTTTCCCATTTCTTTAATATGGAAATTCAGTGTGGAGTGCACTCCGCAATTCAGGACGCAAGAACTACTCGCAACTTATTTCTAAAAATGAATGAATTGAAGACAAAGTTTCCTGAACGAAGTGTTTACTTCAAACAAATTATTCGATCCAAAGGAGATGTTTTTAAAATTGATAAAACAGATATTTGTAAATGCCCAAAGAGTAAAAAGAAGAAGTCCAAGCAAAATGTGTATTTCTTGCCAAAAAAATTAAGAGTGAAAAATGTATATCTCAATGTATTTTTGAAGAAACGTTTATGTATTGATAAATAAAATGAATGTCCAATGAATTTCATATTCAATAAAGGTAATCAAGTATTTTCTTTATTACATAGTTCTAAGTTTATACAAATTAGAATATGTCAATTAAACTCAAAATTGTCCGTATCCTCTTTTGAGTATCGTTCTAAAGTCCATACAGTTATCTTACAATAATTACAACTCACAGATAACTTATAACGAAACATATTTTGTATATTTCAAGTACTGAATCCTCTTTAGGGTACCGTTCTAAGTCCATACAGGTAGCAATTAGTAATTACAACTAACACTTTGATAATCACACAAACTTTGGTAATCAAACAGCAAGAGTCATTTCATTTAAGAAATATATTTAAAAACCACTGTATCCTCTTTTGGGTATCGTTCTAAAGTCCATACAGGTAACAAATACTTATTAAAACTGACAGTTAAGTACAAATCATAACACACAGACATGGATAACTAAACATTTCATAAGTCAATCCATCTACAAAATATGAATTAAACCAATATTCGCTTTTGGGGTATCGTTATAAAGACTATACAGTTATCAGTTTAGGTTGTATCATAGTGACTCTCACTACCTTAATCCATGGGAGTAGTGGTATCATTTGAACCATTGTATTCATCATTTGAATCACCATTTCTATTAAGCACCTCTGAGCCACTTGACCCTTGTTCTGTCCAGTCACCGTCATTCACACAGGTTTGTGAAAGAGCTTTGCTGTCCAATTGCTTTATAATCGACTCTCTTAATTGTTCTTTAGCGACTTTTTCTAATCGGGCTGGCTTCTGTGGATCATATTATTGATTAAACCGTCCACAGATGTAACAGAATTTTGCGGTACCTAAAATTACATAATTGACAATTAGTTATGCAGACGTTTGAACAACACACTTAATAAAACCAACGCAAAAACACTGACATCTTAAAACAACCATCTTAAATCCATCAGACTTATCTAAAAATTCCACTTCTAAACCACAACGTGCGCATTTTAGGTTTTCATACTTCTCCAAAGCCATGTTTTCAACTATGCCCCCACATGCCGTGCAAAATCGATCAAATCTTTCTGTCAGAACAGGTACATTGAAAACAGTTGACGGATGACCACTTTTTTCTCCAGTCCCTGAGAATCGCGTCCCGATTTGGCAGATGAAGAATACATTGCTATAAACAATAGAAACAATAAACATTAGTCAGTTGTGCGGTAAAAACACGCAAAAACAGTAGACATACAATATAAAATAAAATATACCTACGTAATAAACGCAATGCTCTATTTGCAAACTCACAAATTTAGAAACTTACTCAACAATATTCAATAATTTACTTACCAATTTTGTTCAGAATTCAGGAAACAGGTTTTAAGAAGGACTAACAGAACGTACATTGTTGGAGGTTCAATTAAAATATAGCACGATCTCGAAGGTAAGAAGGACCAACAAAACGTACAATGTTGGAGGTTCAATAAACATATAGCACGATCTCGAAGGTAAGAAGGACCAACAAAACGTACAATGTTAGAGGTTCAATACACAAAGGACAAACTCGAAGGCAAGATTAAGACACGCACACACTTTTCTTGTTATCTTTTCGCGCGTTATAAAATCTATCTATACACACAGTTTACTGCGTAGCTAGTAGGATCGTCTTGATAAATTTGACCTTGGCGTGAACTGTTTCTAATTTCTATAAATAAACCCTTTTCTGTTCTAACTCTGGAAAAAACGGTGTACAATTGCCCATGTGTAAACACTGGATTTGGTAGAAAAATGCCAACTTTATCAAACGTTTGGCCTTGCGACTTTGTAATGGTCATTGAATAGGCAAGACGCAGTGGGAATTGCTTTCGGCGCAGAACAAACGGAACATCTTTACCGCTTGCATCCAGATGAATTCTTGGGATAAAAACTTTGGACCCCTTGTTGTGGCCTGAGAATATTACACACTGAACCATATTGGTTTTCAATTTTTCCACAATAAGGCGAGTTCCATTGCATAAACCACGCTTTGGATTTAAATTTCGAAGTAGCATTTCACAGCACCCTTCCTTTAGAGTTGATAAATGCGGAGGAAGCCCCATTGGAGTTAAAGAGTGTAGAAACTCCAAAGGATAATTTTCAGCCTCGTCTGCATCGTCAGCTTGGACAGAGTGAATACTAAAATAGGATTTTGTAGGTGTAGATAACATCTCTATAATACGCTCTATGATTTTTAAGGTATCCTCATTTTTGGGGCAAAGAATAGCTCGTTCTGCCAACTCTTGAGGCAACAAATTTGAAATATTGCAACCAAACACGGATGCGATAACATCGTCAGTCAGAATTTGTTGTGGTATTTTCACTAAGTCTGTTAGCATCCCAGTTTCATCAGCGCCGTTCCCAATATCCAGCAACCATGAACAGAATTGTTGTTCATCATTTTTAACTCCCATATTCGTTGTAAGCTTAATTTCTTTAAAAAGTTTAGAAAGGGAGCAGCTCTTTACACATGACTCAACAATTTGAACTCTTCCTCCATGTATTACAACGGGAACTTGCTGTCTAAAATCTCCACCTACAACAATCGGGATTCCTTCAAAGGGTTTATCAATACCTAAGAGAAATCTCAACTTGCGATCAACAGCGGATAGTAAATGTTTATGACACATAGATATTTCATCCCATATAATTAATTTCGTTTTAGAGATTTCTTGATACTCTAGTGATGTTTTTTTGAATCGGGAGGTACTGCTTTCATTTAAATCAATTGGAATTCCAAATCCAGAGTGCACTGTTTTTCCTCCATTTAACAATGTTGCTGCCAAGCCAGTGGGTGCAACGGAGCGTACAAATCCATTTTCACTAAGAATAGCTGCTAAGAGAGCTTGATAAATGAAAGTTTTTCCTGTCCCACCTGCCCCAGATAAACAAAAGCATTTCTCTCTTGAGGTGTCATTCACTGCAGCCATGATGATCCCAAAGGCTGTGCGTTGCTCTGCATTCATCATGTCGCATAGTTTGTTTAACGTCGATCTTTCTTCATCCAAGCTCAGAATATTTTCATCCGCTTAGACATCAACGGGTTCTGGCAATTGGAAAGATTTGCATGTTTTTCCAAATTGGAATAAATTTTCTTCAATGTCCCGTAATGCCAACTGCTCTGCTATGTATTCACTGTGATTATGTAGATAGTCTTCAAACATGTCTCTCTTAAATAAATTGTATAATCCAAGAGCATCGATGCACTCGCCATGAGTAAGAATTGATGCGAATTAATTGCGAAGTTCACCGGGCATGCGAAAGACGACAGCTTCTTCCATTACTTTGTTCCATTCCGTGTCGTCGTGAAGTAGGTTGAGCTTGATAGCAGCCTCCTTAAATGTGTTATAACTGATTTCATCTATAGTTTTCAAATCGTCAAAACTGGTTGCTCCTTTGAGGTGTAAAAGCAACAATCTTAAGCAAAATCGTTCCGTATCTTTTGGGGAAACCGAATGCATTCGCTAGAGTATTTTTTCTTGACCCCGTTGCCTTTTGTCCCAATGATTTTTTTTCCACACGTAATGATACGGAATTTTGTGGTGAGAATAGAAAGCGTGAGCTTCAGAATAATTACAGTTTAAATCAAACCATTTTGTAAGTTTTGTACCTTTTGCTTGGGCACGTCTTAAACTATTTTCCTCATCACCGTCTTCAAATACTACAGTTTGTTGATTTGGGAGATGAACTGGAAGACGTTCAATAGCATGTGATCGACCTTGCATTTCTCCTGCTCCTCGAACTTCAACACTTTGTCCCGTATTTCTTCTGCGATATACAGGATAACCGTCCACATTCATATTTGTCTCTTTCGCAAAAGCTTTTGGGTAGTTCTTCGTACATCTTAAAATTCCATCTACTTCGGACATGAATGGTGCTTGGATATTATTGACACAACATGGACCGTGCATCATGCAGGTTTTTACTGCTTCAAACAACGTATGATCGTTTTCATCTGGTAGCTCTGCGGAAACAACCAAGTCCACATTTTCCACGGAATTAAGTTTGTTTTCATCATGAAGAATAAGAAGAAGGTGGCAATGCGGCAACCCTTTTGACATAAACATAAAGAAACATCATCATGTGCGTTTGTAGATCCTTCTTTATTTACTTACGTCGTTTAAGATTTACCTCTTTTCTGAAATTCGATAACGTAGATAAATGCTTTAACTTTTCCAAAAATACCCCCTCTAATGCACGTGATATCATTTAAGAATTCTTCAAGCTTTAAATGAAAGACTCTGGCTACTACATCAGGTCGATCGGCTGCGGTTTCGTAATTTTCTATCCCTTCCACAATTTATTTCCATTTCGGGTTACATGTAAACGTAATAAACAGATCCGGCTTGCCGAACTTCGCTACTAATATCATTGCATCTTGGTAGCTTTTTTGCATCCCTCATTTGCCCCCGGAAAATGAAGATGGTAAAATGACCAACCACCCAGGCTTTAAATGCTTTTCTTCTGCCTTGCTATTAACATAATCCATAAGTCCAAGATATAAGTCGACTCGCAGCGTTTTTTGATTCAATCGATTCCATTCCAAATTGGCACGCCTCTCTCTTCCTCTATCTGCAATAAGTTGCTGTTGTTCGGGTGTCATTGCGGCACGCCTCTCTCTTTCTCTTTCTGCCTTAAGCTGCTTTTGTTCGGGTGTCATTGCCACTGCTTTAGAACTACATTGAAAAATATCTATTGGATTATTTAAAGTAAGAAAAATAATTCTATACGCCCATTTTATTCCATATTTTCCCTAAACATTGAATAAAAAGCCGAATGTTTTTGAGAAGTGTATTACTGTATCCTCCTATTGTGTATCATTCTAAGGTCCATACAGTTTTAACAATAATCAAAATCCTTTATCAATTGCTCACCAACTATCAAGTGTTTCCATTAATGAATTTGCTACATTAGCTACGCACGCGTCTTCTGTTTTTTTACCAACTGATTATCAACGATACAGAACACCAGCAAGACATGTACGTTCATAAATGTTCTTTTAAAATTGACTACAGACTCATGGGGTAAAATGGTAAAATGACCGTGTATTACATGGTCCCACCAATATCCTATCTTGCAGCAGCAAGCAAACCTCGCCAAGCAAGCAAACGTAATGCTCGGCACGCACGCAAGACGAAATCGGTCTCGGTCGGTGAGGGTGAGTATACCATGTTGGCACTCAATACATATATGATAAATAAATATCATGTTCCGAACAATATATCCAAATTCAAGCTTAAAACACATGTGTTGAGTTCTTTAAAACTTGTCCAAAGTTTGGGTTTAGAAAATTTAGGCATGAGATTGTGTAAGCATTTAATTAGTTTCGGTTAGTATATTAGATATTTTTTGGCTATTCAGGGGATATAATTTAAAATTAGATTCGGTTAAGTTAACAACTTTAGTTTGGATTTTACAATTTCTGTGCATAGAATTGAATGAAGAATTTAATGAATGTTGAATGGGTTAGACTTTGACGAAAAAAATGGGCACTGTATAGCATGTTAAGATAATGCATATTAATAATTAGATGAGATCTTTACTGTATATATTTCCTTTCCTCCAGTGTAGCGACGCCATGCTGCGGGGCTGATAACTAGTATTTCATAAGTTTAAAAGAGAAATTATGAGCTCATACGAGGGTCCTAATTTCGAACAAGCCTTACAAATTCCACACTAGCAACATATGAAGCGATAGAGTTGCTGGTTTTAATTAAATTAATTGCTAATTGAAAGACACTTTCAAAGAAATTAGCTGTGGGTTTTTTTTCAAGCAAGGGAATTTCTTTAACATTGTAAAGTGAAGCATGTATCGGTTTCATTTTGAAGACAACTTTTTTTAAAATTTGAAATAAACGAAGGAATTTTCTTTGACTATTTGACTCGTTTTTTATGGATTATGTATTGGTCTCACAGACTGCGTCACTCTTCCTCACGAGCATTTAATTCGGTCATATTACTAGTTTGTAATGTGGGGACGAAAAAATGTATTCAAAATATGCATGGAAGAACTGTCTAGTACATGATCAAACTCTTATCTGTCAATTTGGTACATTATAAAAAAATAAAGAGGCATGTAATACAGGACTACGTGAAAGCGAAGTGTATGTGAGTAAAATCCCAATAAATCAATACACAAAATATAACTATATTCAGATATATAAACTTGATAAGTAGGTATATTAATATTATTATTCTTATGATTCAAGAAATGTAATAATTGTCTTTTGATTTTATTGGCAGGGGTTTCGCGCGAACGCAAATCCCCCGGAGAAAAAATTCCGCGTTCGAGTTGCTCACATTAGGAGCAATCGC
>JAHZNA010002461.1:0-95228 GCA_027743935.1 Sinodicranocentrus sp. ZH6
CACCCCGCAATGGTTAATGGTGCTTATAGTTTCCAATGAAGTGTCAATCTGTTCAGTGTTTTCAGCTTTGCATGCAATTTCTCCCTCCGCATTCGGTTCTAGCCCTAGCGTAACCTTTTCTTCTCCCTCCGCATTCGGTTCTAGCCCTAGCGTAACCTTTTCTTCTCCCTCTGCATTCGGTTCTTGTGTAACTTTTTCTTCTCCCTCTGCATTCGGTTCTATCGTAACTTTTTCTTCTCCCTCTCCATTTTGAATTGGTTTCATATTTCCCTCTGTAATTAACTTAGGCTTTGTATCCGTCTTTAAATGTGTCTTCAAATGTTCATTAAGATCGGACAAAGTCGACATCACAACTTGGCAATTTTCATCATCACATTCAAACCTAGTTCTCTTGTACTTGTGTACTGCTCTCAAATGTAAATTGTACGTCTGTGGCAGTGTCCATTTCTTGTAGCAAAAACAACAAGGGATGTCCTTTTCATCAGTTTCGTGAACACTTTCCATATGTTTTCGGACGAGATACGCATTTTCAAACTTGTCGTCGCAGATCTCACATGGAATGTTTGTCCAAATGTCGGCACGTTCTTGCTCCAATCTAGTCTCTTCTTCAGTTCTTGGATTGATACGGGGACGGCCACGCTTCTTCCTAATTTTCACTTTCCCGTCAGGCCTTGGAGAAGCAGGATCCATTCGATCTAAGAATTCTAACGGGGCTGAGCCGTCTTTGTCTTTGATAACACCCGCATTACGCCCTTTCCGATTGGGGTCATGACCCCGCTTGTGAGCACTCAAGGCGACCGAGTCTAAACATTCTGATTGACAAATATCACAAATAAACTTTGTTCCAGAATTTCTTTCTTCGTGAAGACGCATGTGAACTTTGAACCAAATTGGGCTAGTGAATCCCTTATCGCATTCCTCACACTTGTATGGCTTGACCTTAGCGCCATGAGCGCGATTATAGTGCGCAAGCAGAGTATTGATATATCGCACATTTTTCCCACATTTTGGACAATCGAAACCTTTCTTCTCTTTATTGTGAGGGGCGTGAACAAGTTCATGGAGAGACAAATTATATCTTTTAAGAAAGCCCCAGCCACATTGTGAACATGAGTATATTTTCGTTCCATCTTCGACATCCTCATTCTCTGCAACATTTCCATCATTATCTTCGCACTTAACTTCACTTTCAGTCTTCGCAGTTGTTGAATTCTCCATGATAGATCCTTCATTAACAGCAGAAGCCTGTTTTGCTTCCAGAGCTTGCGCCACGTGAACTTTCAGATGGTCGTTTAGCTCTTGAATAGATTCAAATTCTTCTATGCAAAGTTCCTTGTCGCAATATACTTTCTGCTTGTCTTTGTGAGCAATTTTTCTATGCACGTCGAATAATTGTTGGTTTGTGAAACCGCGACAGCAGAAAGAACAAAAGAACACTTTCTGATCAGTTTCATGAGTTTCCAAATGCTCACGGAGGAATTTCGAAGTAGGATATTTAGCATCACATGTGGCGCAAGGGTAACATCCCTCGTGAACGCTAGTCATGTGTTCAGTGAGGGAACTTTCTTTGTAGAAATGCTTTCCACACACTTCACAATACCAAACATTCACAGTTTTAGTGATGTTCTTTTCATGAGCATCCAAATGCCATTGAAAGCGCTCCTCACTGACAATCGTTTTGAAGCAAATAGGACACTCATGCTTTGTCCAGCGTATTTTATGAGTGGATTTCCGATGCTTCATCATGGCCATTTTGGAAGCAAACATTTCGTTGCACTTTGTACACTTAGTCTCCTTTGGTCGCTTACCGCGACGTGCCAAAGACATGTATTTGTGCAATTTTCGCTTGTGATTTTGCAGGTCTGCATGCTTTTTGAATTTCATTCCGCAGTGTGGGCAAGAATAATCAATACGTAATCCGTGAATGTTCAGTAAATGTTTGCTCAGACCTCTTGTATCGATAAAGGTTTTACTGCACTTTCGACAGGGCAAAGGATCCTTAGGCTTTGGATTGTATGGCCTATCTGTTTTACCTCGTCGTTTCGATTTCTTCCGTTCCGCTCCTTCGTCTGCACTTTCAGCCCCGGTTTCATTGTCTGTTTCAGCTTGTGACCTTGATTTACGTTTTCTTCTAAGATTCCATCGTCTGGGGGTCAGATCTTCCTTTATATTAAAATCGGCATCTGATCCCACAGAGCCGACACTTGCAGGCGAGGGAGCTCCTTTTCTGAAGATTAAAGTTAAATCCTAATTTCATTACAAGCTCCGGCAAGATGCTAAATAAAAAATATAAAAATCTCAAACTTACGACCAATCGGAATCTGATTCATGACCAAAAGTGTCGGCAGGTCCATCATCATAATCATTTCCATAATCGTTGTCTTGATCCCCTAACGCATTATCCTGACCCTCTATTTTAATAGCCTCTTTTTTGATGGCATCGCCATTATCGTTAAACCGAACAGATTTCTTTAGGCGACCCCTTCTATTAGGTGAGCTAAGCACATTATCATTACTAGGCAAAGCAGGCTGTTTTTTCGCATATACGGAAGCGGATGCCAACGCAAAAATGACAATGAATACCATGAGGGATTTTTTTGTGGCAGCGTACGTAAATTTCCATTGGTCTATATAAGATTAAGTAAATAAGTTAAAAGCATGATTTTGTATCATATAGTACGACTTACGATGTAGTTTTCGGTACTCATAAATTATAATTCATTTGAGTTTCGAACCTGGAAATAATCCTCGATGAAGACACAGTTTAGGGGTAGTTTCCTTGTTTTTAAGCTTACCTAATTAAAAACATTGCAATTAGAATAGCTGAATGAGTATGAGAAACAAGTTTTATATTAAGAATAAATATAAAAATGTTGAACAATATTTACATTTAAAAGTTATCTGCTTTCTCAAAGTGTTCACTTGCAGTACAGCTTTAACATTTAGTTGTGCCATGAGGGTCTTCATCAGCCCCTGCGTTAACTTTCCTGAGCATGCCCTTTTAGACTTTTTAATCGACTCTGCCAATTTATTCAATTTCGATGAAAGATGCAGTTTAACTGCATTCAACTCCGCGTACAAATCACAAACATATCTAACATAGACTTCACAGTTTTCGCAAAACGCTTGAATCTGAACACCACTCTCTTTGACCCCCGTCAAAAATCTATCTGTTGCTGAGACAAGTTTCAAATATCGACAAACAAAGCGAAGAAATCTAGCATACAAATCATTCCTATCACCTCCTCCAGCATTAGTTTCCCCTTCACAGCTGACAATTAGACCACTGGCAGCAGAAAGGACACGGGGCTGGTAGCCATGCTTCAACTCTGAGAGCTGTAAAGGCTCAAACCTTTTCAAACAAATGAAACAAACGCTTTTTGGAGTTCCGAAAGGCATTTTGTTGAGTCAAAATCCCCCTAATTATGCAAATATTATAAACTTCTTCACATTGTGAGATGCAAAAAACAAAACAACTATGCAGTGTAATACTCCTGCCTGACTGACTGAGGATTGTTGGTGAAAAATGAAATTTCTCCTTGTAAATGTTTTGTTTCTTAACGCGTATCGCGTTATGTACTCTTGGAAGGATACTTGTATACAAAAAATGAAGTAATGTGTTTCCCCGTCTATCTCTGGTTTTGATGGGTTGGGTAATATGAGTAAGGACAATATTGTATTTCATATATGGATATTTGATTGAACGCTGCTGGGTCTCACTCGTGCGTGTGTCGTCATGAAATGTGAGAAAGTAAGTTTTTGTAAGGATGCATACTTATCAGTCTACACCAATTAAGTAATGTTTATGATAATAATGTTTTAATACATATACGAAATCAGCATTTAAAAAATAGTTTTTATTGCTTTACGGATTATATAGATAGTCAGCTTATATAGAAATGGTTTATGGTGAAAGTGTGTATTAATTATTGTGGCGAAATTGATCACCCGAAGAAAACTCCTGAGCTGCAGCTGCGGACGCTTGCAGCCAATGAATGTAATTACGCTGGGATTGAATTTCAGACGTATTTTGAGCCATGGTTTGCAAAAGCGTAGGATTCATATTGGAGTGCAATGCTCCACCAGTGCTCGTAGTAGATGCGGAGGGTTGGGTGGCGGTATATTGTGGCATATCCCTTGTGTAATTGTCTTGATTCGAGTTGGAGTCCGTAGCAGCGGGCACACCTATTGCGCTGATAACGCTGCGATTCGAGGAAGAAGCTTGGTTTCGGGTTTCTGATTGTTCTGTAGTTTTTGATGGATAGGAATTTGGATTAGACTCCGAAGCAATGTCATCTTCACTTGAGGTATTTGTTGTGTCCTCATCTTCGTTCCGTTTGAGATTCCTTGGCTTTCGAGTGGACCTAACATTTGGTAGACTAGTAGCATTAGCTTCATTGCTTGAGGTTTCATGCTTCCTTGCGCAAGATTTCAGGTGCGCCTTCAGTAGCATTCCTCGAGTGAACCGCCTAGAGCAGTGAGGACACACGTACTTCCATTCTGTCCTTGGAGTATGTTTAGACCGTACATGGTATCTTAAGCCTAAAGTATAATATATTCATGATAAGTGTTTCAGTAAAATTACTAACACCAAAAAGTCATAGATTGATGCTAGGTATAAGCGTTCACACCAGTGAAAATGATTACCTTCTTCACAGTTGAAGCCGCGACCACAATCTGCACATACGTAATCCGGTTTTCTATTTGGATCATGAGTTTTCAGATGATGGTTCAGGTTTTGCGTTCGCTTAAATTTCTTGTGACATATCTCGCATTCATATTTTCCTTCGCAGTGAACTTCCTTAATATGTTTATTGACATAACTATGGAAAATGAATGTCATCCCACAAATGTGACAAGGATACCTATCACCTTTGTTATGAACTCGTCTAGTATGAATGGTGAGTAGTTTAGCTGAAACAAACTTTTCCCCACAATCCGCACACTGAGCATGAAAGTCCGGATTGTGACGTCGACGGTGTACTTTTAAACACCGAGCATCCTTGTATTGATTTCCACAATCAACACAAACAAAACTCTCATCTATTTTCCTTCTCATATCATGCCTATAAATGTGAGACTGAAGAGATGATCTGGAGAAAAATGTGTTATCGCACTCCAGACACTTGTATGGTTTCAAATTAATACCATGTAGTCTATTATAATGTTGAGTGAGCCACGGAGTAGTAACAAAGGAGTCTGGGCATTGAGGACATTTAAACCCTTTATCAGTCTTGGAAATATGACAAAGTTCATGTAGCTCTCTAGCCCTGTCATCAAGAAATCCCCAGTTGCAGATTTTGCAATGTTTTAAGAATTTAATATTGGTAGATGAATCACATAATGTGCCTATTGCGCTGTCTTTGTCTGTATGCCCCTCTGTCTGTATGTCAATGTGATCCTCCTGTTTTCCCAGAGGTGCTAGATGTGTCATTAAATGTTCCTTTAGCTTATCACAGTTATCGAATACCTCATCACATTTTTCATCGTCACACTCGAATCTTTTTTCTTTATGCATGGCTTTTACATGCAGTGCTTGTGTTTGTAGGTGAGTGAACTTTTTGTAACAGAAAAAGCACTGAAAAGACTGTTTCTCCGTTTCATGATCAGCCTCCATATGCTTCCTTAGTAGATACGCCGACTCGTACGAATTTTCACAGATTTCACAAGGCACTGAAGGAGTTTCTTCCTTCGTGTGAGTCTTCTTTTCCGCTTCCTCCTCCTTAACATCCAACTCTATCGGATTTTTTCTTGGTCTTCCCACCCTTCTTTTGACTTTAATTTTCTGTAAAGGTGGTGGAGAAGCAGGATCCATCCAACTCAAATCTTCACTTTCTGATTTTCCCTCACTTCCTTTAGTTGATGTACCAGTCATTGCAATGTCATCCTTGTGAATTCGCTTATGTGCAATCAAGCTTCTCATGTCTTTCCAGTCCAGACTACAAATGTCGCATTTGTAAGGCAAGTCCACGGCGTTTGTTTTGTAATGATGCCGAATGTGCTGCTTCAGGTAAGCATGGCAAGTAAAAGATTTATAACACTGGTCACATTTCATGGGAGGGACATTTACTCCGTGAGCACGATTGTAATGTGCCAGCAAGGTTTCCTTGTAACGGACATTTTTCCCACATTCCGGACAATCATAACCTGTTCCTGATTTAGACTTGCTGCGATTGACATGCAATAACTCATGTAACTTTAAGTTAAACGGTTTCACAAATCCCCAGCCGCATGTGGAACAAGTAAAAATAGCTGATCCCTCTTCTTCCCCCATTCCTTCGGAACTATTTAAAGTAATGTGAGATTTTAGGTGTTCATTGAGAGATTCGATAGAGCTGTAGTCTTCGAAGCATTGATCATAATCACAAAAAAACTTTCGCTTGCCAAGATGTGCAATTTTTCGATGAATATCACTGTACTGCTGAGTCGTAAAGCCACGAAAGCAGTAATCACAAAAAAATGACTTTTCTTCAGTTTCGTGAGTTTCCAAGTGTTTTCTCAAAAAATTAGCATAAGGATATTTGACGCCACATTGAAAGCAGCAAAATGATCCGTCATGAACTTTGACCATGTGTTCTGACAGTGAATTTTCCTTGTAAAAATGTTTCCCACAAACTTCACAGTAAAATACTTTGACATTGCGTAAGGTATTCGATGCATGAGCTTCTATATGACGTTGTAAGCGTTGCTTACTGATAACTGTTCTGAAACAGATAGGACATTCGTGTTTGGTAGCTCGAATTTTGTGATTTTGTTTTTTATGCAAAAACATGGCAGTTTGATTTGGAAAGGTTTGATTACATTCTGCACATTTTGACTCTACTTGATGTCGGCGCTTGATATTCACCCTCGTCCTATGCATAGTCTTTTTGTGTCGAACGAGTTCCTTATAGACTTTAAATTTCAGACCACAATGGGGACAGGGAAACTCCAAAAAGGTGCCATGAAAGACTTGCATATGCTTGTTGAGGACTCCCTGTCTGGAATACGTACTGCTGCATTTGCTGCAAGGAAACCGATCTCTAGATTTTCCTGGTTTGTTCTTTTGTTTTGTTTGGGGACTTTTTTGTTTTGCTGGATGGGCGATTCGTCTATGTTCAGCTCTCTCAGAGTTTTTGATAAATTCTATACCACACTCTCGGCAAGTATATGGTATGCGGGTGCCATGCACATTTAGTACATGCTTTCGAAGACCTTTCTTGTCCACAAACACGCTATCACAGTGTTTGCACGGAATGCAGTTAGGAACTAACTCATCTCGAGTTTGGGAATTGGCTTTCTTCTTTTTATTAATTTTTGGAATGAACTCATCTTTATCACTATCACTGTCTTCGCCCTTCTCACTATCACTATCACTATCACGAGCTTCCGTTCTTACGGATTTCCTGCCCCTAAAATTCCAACGTTTCTTAGGGAGCATTGCTTCATCATCATTTTTCATTTCAGAACCCGAACCCGCTGAGCCATCATATATCGGCGAAGCAGCACCTTGTCTGTGGAATCATTAAATGTAGGATATTTAAGTCTTTTTTCCCATACTTCGTGCTGGTCTTGTAAAAAGATTCAGATTATGAACTTACGACCAGTCTGAATCCGACTCATCTCCAAACTTTCCCAGAGGTCCGTCATCATCACCCTCACTGGTTTTATGATTATTTGTCTCCAGAGCCATTTCATTATCACTGGTAATTTCCTGTTTAATTTTCAGCTCAGGTGATGAGACTATCGAATTATCCACCTTTTTATGCCGCCTATGCTTCCTTGCAGTTTGTGACTTCACAACGATCTGATTTCTAGTATCACCGTTTGGTTGGACTATGGGTGATAAAAAGGCAAAAATGACTATAAGAACCATTAGGGATTTCTTCGTTGCAGCATAAGTATATTTCCATTCATCTGCAAGTCCATAAAAAAAGAGCCGATTAACAACAACTTCATACATTACTTACATCATGCACCCACACCCACCGTAATGCGGATTATCTGTAGAATAGAAAAGTAAATATAAACCTGGAAATAAACCACGAAGCACGAGTACCTTTGGTGAGCTTTCCTGGTTCCGATATTTGCCTAAAACAGAACAGAAAAGGGATAGGGATGCATGCGAACTTTAAAAACTTTGAGTGAATCTAAGAAATGTTTGTAATTCGCGTAATATTAAAGAGACCATGGCGTACATTTAGCTGCAATTATTTTCCTCAATGAATCAACTTGCATAGGAGATTGAACATTTAGTTGTTTCACCAGAGATCTCATCAAGCCATGCACCAGTTTACGTGAAACCGATTTATCCGTATCTTCCACCCGTTTTCCAAGATTATGCAGCTTCAGTAGGAGATGAAGTTTGACTATGTTTAGCTCAGCATACAAGTCACAAATGTGACTAATCAGGCATTCACAGTTCTCACAAAACGCTAAAATCGGTTCGTTTCTCTCTTTTTTCCAATCTCGAACCCCTATCAGAAATCTCTCTGTGGTACAATTCAACTTTAAATGTCGGCTTGTAAAATGAAGGAATCTAGTGTACAGATCGTACTGCAGATATCCAGCATTGTCAGCAGTCCTCTCCTCTGGCCAACAAGATGGATTTAGAATACGAGCTTGATAAGCTGGGTTGTTAACATTAGCTCCGTTTACGACATCATCGTTTTTCAAACAGACGAAGCACACCCTTCTGTGCGTCGCTGGACACTTTGCAGATGACATTTTCAAGTTTTCACGTGTAACCTCACTGAAATGGAAACAACGAAAAACTAGGACTGGAAAATGTGCATAATTATAGGACTTTATCTTCTAAAGTCAAAATCATCGATTTAGTGAGCGACATTGATCTTTGAATGTTTGTTTGGTTAATTCGCTACGCAAGTACGCCCGTCTTCGGTGCAATAAAGCAGCACATGTTCCGATACATTGCTATTGTGCATTCCTAAAACATATCCTTCTCTGCCTGATATTCTGGCCGTGCTAAAACTCCACATATAAGAAAGTCACTACGATCTCCAGTTCAATGTGAAAATCTAATCAAAGTTTTACTTATCCTATGAACATCAAGCCTACAGTGCATTGTGTATCAAAAATTGTGAAAACCATTCTCTGCTCTCCTACCACGTACAAACTATATGAATTTTACTTGATTACTTGACAGCGTTTTACATTACAGCACATTGTTTTATGCAATATTGTAATTTACACTATGGGCTACGATTTACACATTTGCATACCTACACATCATTCCATTTAATTTCTCATTTTCCATCCACATATCTTCTACCCTGACCAAAAATATGCCTTGCGTGTTTGTGTGCATCTGAGGATAACCTGAGAATATGTGCAAATGCTATAATCCAAATATTCCAATGATGTGCAGGCAGGTAGTATGCCTAAGCCGCTAAAATCATCACCAAGTTAAAGTTGTGAAAATAGGGTATACATATTAGTAGTTGTACAGTGTGCAGGAGTATCGGCAGTCAAATCTCTGCTTGCGCTGTGTGTGGTGAACTTGTTTGTTAGTATATGACTATATCCGTCCATATATTATCCTTTATCCTTATACAGCAGAGCAGATTCACTGACTAAAAGTACGTACGGCGAGTGCTCGACGTGTAGTTATGTTGTTCTTGGTTTTCGACCAACCAGCGATCTACATATCATCATATCTCCGTTTTGCCGATACGTCCAAAAATATTATACTTTTTTTCATGTTGTGGATTTGTGTATGTGTATATCTGTATGTCGATGGCTCTACGGTACATGCCAGCTTTACAGGTTTTTACGAGAAAAGAGTTGGAAGTTTTGGAATGAAGTATGTAGACGAAGAACAAGACGAAATGGGTTTTTCTTTCGGTGTTTGTGACATCTGATTTCAAGTTTTTGGAGAGAAAACTGATCATATGTAGGGTATGGAATGAAAATTTAAAATTGTGGTTGATTTGCATTAATAGTTGATGTAACATGTGTGGGGTAAAAATTGTGTAAATCACGAGTTTTCATTGTGATGTTCGATTGTTTTTATTGTGCTACAGTTAGCAACGATCACAATGAAATTGATGAAAGTTGGAGATGAACTTAAACCAAAACTTGTACCGAAGGAGTGCAACGTGTGCTGAATTTCACTTGCAATTATTTTGGCGGTACAATTAATTAAACAATTTTATTATAAGCTAAGCTAGTTTTAAAGGCTGCATGGTAAATACAAACTAATTTAACTAAGATTTAATTCAGCTCAGATTGTTGACTACCAAGTATTTCGCCAATGTCAGTCTACATCAATCTTCTTGCTTTTATCTTACATCGTTAATCGTGAATTCTTTACTCATTTGTTTTATTATTGTTATTGTCGAATACAACTAGTGACTAAAGTAAGTAGCTATAGTCAATAGTCAAGTTGGGAGTTGGGGGTGGTCGAAACTTAACAGTTTTTGAAGTGATGTTTTTGTTAATTATTTGAGAGTAATTTTCGTACATAGTCAAGTAAAATGTTAAATTGTGAAGTGGTACAATCCAGCGTTTATATTTTTTACCCAGAATAATTTCGATTGTCAATGCAGTTTAGTTGTATTTTTGTTCCGATTTTATATTAAAATCATATAATACTTTTACACTTACACATATCAATACTTCACTCACACACCACTTAACACTTTTACTTTGAAGTCAAAGCGGAAACCCATGACATTACGTTGTAGGTTGTAGGTAGTAGGTCACTTGTCGTAATTTGAATATTCAATTTTAATTTTGGTTGACCGTATGGTTAAATAATTAAACGGCAGGTATTATTCTCTCCGCCTGATATTTTAACCATTGATTATCAACAATCACCCTTACTGTCAAGAGTCCAGAGTAATGTTATTGGCTTGACTGATTGTGATTGTTGAGACATATTTTAATCGTGGCAATCAAATATTAAACCATTCTGCGATAGGTGATCGGCTGATCCATTAAATTAGGGCACAGCACAGTTGACAATTGGCAATCGTTTAATCAATGATTATATAAATTATATTTTATTTATTTATTTAAATCGTAAATGATTGTTATATTATTTTTGAATGGAATGATGGAAATCAATGGAGGATGATATTTCCAATATTTCGCTTATATGTTGTATGTGGCTGACTAATGGTGATGGTGTTATTATTAATTTTGATTTTCTATTTTAAAATATTTTTAATAGTATGTCTGCAATAATACGTTGTACGTGTGACGTGAATTGTTATTTGTATTCTTTTTCATTATCCTTAGATTTGACTACCAAGCAGATGTTATTGTAAAATGTGAATGGTACGATCAGTTTAATCAACCGTCGTCCGTTGGCTATCAACTTGACTGTACACCACTAATACCATAGAATCACTAACACCTGAATTACTGAGCTGAGGACTCGTCTCTCTTCCGAGTTTGTAGCCAGGCATCTAACTAATAACAAACCTGTTTCTAAAATCGAAAACCAAAAAACCTCAGGTTGGTGGTCATATGTAATACTTTTCTGAAGACGAAACCCATTGAAACGGACGAAAAAAGGGTGGCAGGAAGATCGAAGATTTACAGCAGAAATTCAAGATTCCAAATCACTAACAACTAATCACACTTTTTAGAAAACTACGAAGTACGAAATACTACTTCTGTTTTTGGGAATATCAACCCACGAAGTCTGGACAGTGGCAGTGCACTAAACAACGAACCACGAACCGAAGTGTGTGGGCAAATAAATAAACGTTTGATCTTTAAGTTGCTGATAAAAGTTTTTTGTACGCGTATTTATTATTACAATAGCTATCTGTAAAATGTGGTGGGCGCGTTGGAGTATCTGGATAGTGCTATGTGCTATTCTCACGTCGATGGTCGTTGGAAATGCATTCTATCAGAAGAAACAGTTTTATCCTACGGTGGTGTATATAACCAAATCGAAGCCCAGTATGGCTGTAAGTTATAAATTCTTATATTCTTACATCTTAGGCGCTTCAGAACTTCAGCATTATTGAGGATTTATTAGCTTGGCATACATTTAAAACAAAACGTTTTTGGTTATTCGTAGGTCATTTACGCACAAGCGCTGTTATTTGTGGTTATGATGGGCAAATTATTCCGGAAACTATTCTTTGGACAACTGAGACCAGCGGAGTTTGAGGTATTTATTTAAGCTCTGAGTTCCAGTTCAAAGTACTAATTGTGTAGCATATAATGCCCCGCCTTTTGTTACGATTATTTAATGCGTATGCCTTTCTGATTTACAGCATTTGGTGGAGAGATCCTGGTATGCAGTTACTGAAACATGTTTGGCGTTCACGGTGTTCAGGGATGATTTCAGTCCGAAATTTTTAGCGCTGTTTACTCTGCTTTTGTTCCTTAAATCCTTTCACTGGCTAGCTGAAGAAAGAGTTGACTATGTACGATTTGTGAAGTTAATTACCTATATCGTGTGTATTCCTACTGTGTAACTGAATTTTATTTACTGGATAGCTGTATTTGTAATTTCTTTGATTTTCAGATGGAAAGAAGTCCTGTAATTACGTGGGTATTCCATGTTCGTGTGCTAAGTAAGTTTTTTTCGTTGATTAATTTTCCAATTGGGCTTGACTTGTAATTGCACAGAGTATAATGGTGCATCTATCTGATTTATATGTCCAACAATATTATTTAATTTATTTATATTTAGGTTTGCTGTCACTACTACTTATTGCTGATCTATACTTTGTTAACGCTGCATATCACTCAACAATGACGAAAGGTGCATCTGTTCAATTGGTGTTTGGATTTGAGTATGCTATTCTTACAACCATTGTTCTAAATACTCTCGCTAAGTATATCTTCCATGTGATTGATATGCAAAATGAAACACCGTGGGAAAATAAGGCTGTGTTTGTACTTCATACTGAAGTAATTATAGGTATGGTGCCAACTGGCTACTAAATTCATTATTCCAGTGCAATTGAATGACGCAAAAGATTATGAACTGTATTTATCATATTTAATATTTTTATCAGGCTTCGTCAAAGTATGTCTGTACGTGCTTTTTGTCATGATAATGGTTAGAATATACACACTACCGTTGTTTGCCCTTCGACCGACGTATTTAGCTTTAAGGTAAACTGCTCTTAAAGTTTTAAGGTATATCCGTCAAACTTATATTTTTAGCTGGGCTATAATGTTGATGGATTATCGCTTTAAAACAGGTTTACCTGGAAATGCTAATATACCTAACGCAAATGCAGCTCCTGGAGGTGGCGCGGGTGCTCCAAGAAACTTTGGATTCAATCAGTTTCCTGGTTTCGGTCAAGGGCAGGCATTTCCTGCCCAGCAACAAGCAGCAGCTGCTGGTCCATTCGCTTGGGGTAATATTCCTGGGTGGCCGCCACAGCAGCAGCAGCAACCACAACCTGCTGCTGCACCACAAAGTATATATATATACCTATTTTAATTTCTCGTGCAATATCCAATAAAATAAAGCTATTATGTCATTCACTACTTACTTGTACATAATTACTCCTATTATGCAGATGGGGCTAATCAAGCACAAGCTGGTGGAAATGCTCCTAATGTTGGTGGAACAAATGATGCTCCAAGGGGTCCTCAAGACGTTCCAGCGAATGGTACTGGTGACGCAGAAGGAAGGCCACAGTTTGAAGCTGGACCCATGCCCCCTTTCGGATTTTTCCCTCCTAGATTTAATGCTGCTTCTGGAGTGGGCAGCAACCAATTTGCTTCATTTCCGTTTCCTGTTCCTCCGATGCCTTATATCCCAATGGGTATTAGTAGTTCAGAATAGAAATTGCTATACAAAGATGCTATAATTTATGTCTCTAGTACTGATGTGCTTTGTGTCGTATCATTGCAGTTCCGCCACCCCCACCACTCTTGCAAACTACTGGGTTAACTGATGAGGAATTGCGTCGTATGGAAGGAAACATGCGTGAAAATATTGAAGCCCGCCTTCAGTGTCTAAGAAATGTCCAAATTCTCTTGGATTCAGCGGTTGTTCAAATGCAACAGTATGCTACCGTTGCCGATAGATTAAAGTAATTATGATATAGTTATACTTGTATTGCATGTTATTTACTACCATTGCATGCAAGAAGTTTTAAATTAATGTCCTTCTGTTTAATTTGAATAATTCTTCAGTGTAACTTCAACGAGGACAACCAGCAGTTCTACGACTACAGGAACGGGAGATTCAGCAGCAACTGATAACAATAATAGCCCATCGTCCTCCAGCAATAGTACAAGTAACAAAACCTTTGCTACTAGTACGACGGGGGCTGGCGATCATGAGAATCTAACAAAGTCTGTACATCCCGAAACTGGAGCAACCGGAGCTCCTGGTCCTAGTCGTTCATCACCTGAGTCATCATCATCCCCTTCGACATCTGTTTCAGGTATCAACCCAACTGATCAAGACGAAATCAGAAAACGAAGACTGCAAAAGTTTACTAATTCTACTGCAACTCAATGAGTCTTTTTTATTGATCACTTGAATGATATAATGGTAATATTTTCTCATATTTTTCTCATGTTCTCACTTGGGTTCTGTCATGTCAATCTCGCCTGTTGTTACTTTGTGCCAGCACGATTCAAGCCAATGTACGCTACATGTAAATTAAAACCATGAGACCAAACCAAACGAGGATTGAAACCTTGTGCGTATTTAAAGAATCATGTTCTGGATGAGTTAATGAGAAGGATCAAGCTTCTGCTTGCAAAGTTAAATCTCTTGTAAGCTATTTGAGTTCAAGTGACGTGGTTGACAATATGCGATGAAGTGTCTATTTTGTAATTATTCTTAATTCACTCCAAACGTGTGATAATATCATTACTAATACGAGAGTACCCGAGTAAGTTATATCAATCAACAACCCAGTCGCTGTTCGATGGAGAAAGGAAATTGAAATGTTAGTGGGTTTGGTTATTTTGACCTTGTGAAATGTACTGTATTCCTATTACCTACATAAATATAATCGTGTGTATATTACCCGGGATGTGCGTGCTGTACTGTATTCCAACTTAGTCAAATGTACGAATGTGTTTGCAAGTGTACGTCAATCAAATGTGAAGTGTCGACGCGTTTCTTAAGCATCATTTCTAAACAATGCTCGTCTATATATAATCTAGAGATTACACCTAGATAAGAAAAGAAACATCTATTAGGATAAATCCCGCTCTTATAAGTTACTTGAATGTTAATATATTATTTTATTTGTATATAGATGTCCGTTATGTAACCAATTGTACATAAAGTATTTAAGATGTGCTTTGTATAAATGTTGCTTCCACTACTATATATCGAACGTTAGTAGTTGCGTGAATGGAGTAAATGATAATTAGGTATGAATTATGGTTAGTATGTCAAATCATATACACCAAAAAGTATCCTTAAAAGCATAAAAATGCGCACGCATACAATTGCATGTAATTAAGTAATATTGTAATTTGCATTGCATTCAGAACTACATTAATGAATGTAGGAAATTATCTAATAAAGACAAAACTTATATTTGCTCCATATTGCAGTGGAGGAAGTTGAAAATTTATTTTATTGGCTAATGTTTCAAACTAGCTACAAGTAAAAGAGCTGAGAAAATCATTTTCTAATGGATGCATTTTGCCACATATAACTAAAGAATGAAGTGGTTCTCCTAAATCTAAGTTAACGAGATTCTCTAACATAGAAAACGTGATTTTTTGAGTTGGTGAACCGATTCTAGCGACTCCAACGACTTGATCTGTTTTCAGAAGCACATCTACAAATACAAATTAAAAGATTGCAATTTTCTGAACGAGATAATAATTCAGAACGGGCATTTAATTCTAATTAAGAACTTTGATTTCAATATACTACATATACTCTTACCGTTATCGGGTTTCCGCTCAATAATTTTAACTAACTGGTCCGCAGCTTGAGCAACAGTCATAAATCTTGGAGGGTCATACTTAATTTTGCCCCGCATCATACTTTCTAAATTCGGTTCTTTCACTTTAATATCTAAAAATAGAGAGATGAGCCCATCAGCACATGCACGTATTGAGTTTAATTAAAATGAAAACTATTGATACAGATTCAACTCGTACCTAAAAGACACAGCGTATGAAGTCCACGCTTCTTATTTTCGCATATTTTATCGAAAAAACTGTCGGGTTCCCAGGTATCGGTCCAATATGGAATTGATACGGTCTCTCCAAAACTATACAACTAAAAACATTAGGAAATTTAGCTCATTTGATCATTTACTAACAATTAGACTTTTTTAAACAAGTAATCCAAAAAATGAATTCCACAAGTTAACTTTTTCAAATCTCTAAATAGTTAATCAAGCAAAATAAGAAGGTTTTACCTGAAGTCCACAAGCACCGATTGCATTGAGAATTGATGCATTATGAATTACTTGAAATGGAATTTCCAACGTCCTTGCTCTCAGAACAAGATCTGTATGAGTTGTAGCTCCAAAAGGATCACCAACAACAAGAAAAGCAACATCCATTGTTTTAGCTTTTTCTAAAATTTCATCGGCTCCCTGTTCCACCATTTCCCGATCCGCAACAATTATATCCTTCCCGTAAAATTTCGACTACAAATAACAAAAAGATAGAGCAATTTTCAAGAAAAAATCTGTATTTTATCAAAAGGACCGGGACCGACTACACAGGCTACTATATAACAGAACTAAAAACGATTTAGGATTTTTTACCAGCTCTTCGACACCCGCGCTCAGGATAGACGTGTATGCCTCCAGATAAACAAACTCACATTTTTTAATGATCTCGAGACCTTTGACAGTGATATCAGTAGGATCTCCAAGACCAAGTCCAACAAGATACAACATTTTTCACAATGTAAATATCAGAGGGTATACTTTTTTAAAATCACAAATCAGGAGTAAGAAATAAGAAACTAATCAAAACACAAACACAGTGCAACTGCACATACATAGTGTGCAACAACCGGCAAAAAGTGAAGCATGTGGATGTGGATGTGAGAAAGTTAGCTCTGTCTGTGCAAGTGTTGAGCTGAGCACATGTACTTACTGGAAGTGTATAGGTAAAGTAAAAAGTACAGAAGCTGAAACGAAATGGATAAAATTTATCATTTTTGACCTGATAGTTGGGCAGATGGCATGACCATTGAGTACATGAATTCAGCCTTGAGGACGTCGATGTAGAAGATTTAACTATGGATGGTTGGAATTGGAAGTCGGAACCTTGGAACTCATCCTCACTTAAAATGTGCACATTTTCAATAAAGGGTTGCTTGCAGGTATATTTCTCACAGAAACTTAACTGCACACTTCTCACATGCTCATGATTAATCATGCTCATCTCACAGGAAAGCATTGATATCCTTTGATTCACAGGTTGAATACTGATAATCGTATTGCATTACAATCGCTTGTGTTACTCAACGTTGGGTTATACTGGCGTGTCCGCTGTCAAAGCTGGACTGTAATGGTTCATTATGTATTTTACTTATAACTAATGCATATATTTGCACGATATTTCGCATTTGGTGTAGAGATTCGTATTGAATTTTACAAATTCATTCCCCAACTCTAACTCTTTTCATCATTCCGTGTTCTCAAATGAGCAGTTTAATTTAAAGTTGAAAAATTGAGACGCACTACTATGTTTTAAAAAAACGGCAACACAATTGGAAATATGCAGTTTCAAGGTTTATTGTAAGCAAACAAAATATTTTTCATCGAACAATGTTAACTTTGAAGACACCGGTAAACCACAATCTTTCATAATTATTCAACTACAAAGAAAACATTCTATCACGCATCTAAAAAGTGGGCATGTGAACTCATATGCCATCTTTAAGTAATTAACTGATGAATACAATACATATATTACGCATACGCACAATCTGCTCTGTATTTTAACATAAATGATAATCAGTGCTGCTTGAGGGATTTTTAGCAGAATCTTTTGCAATAAAAAAGTATTTGCGTTTTTACGCTTGCTGGTTATTCTTTTTTCTACTTTTTTCCCAATTATTTAACCTATTGAGAGGGTAGCACAAAACGGCAGAAAATACGAGAAAACTTCCGGCTGCATAAAAGGCCATTGCATAGTCTCCTCCACTCATCTGTGCAATTATCCCTGCCAGTGGGGTGGCCACCATGGAGGCTATACCTAATTAAACATTTTAAAGTAGATTAAACACTGATTAATCTTCACCACACAGTCCACACCGAAATCAATGTACATACCTTGAAAAAGAAGTAAAAGTCCAAATGCATTGGTCAATTTAGCCAAACCGAGTAACTCCACGACTAGAATAGACCTCAGCGAGGCGAAACAAGCTGTCCAAAAAATACAAAATTTAATATCTAACCCGAATTTCATTGATTATTATTTTGAACAACAGGTGAAAGTATATTTTTCAATTAGTACCCATCGAAATGCCGAAAACACAAGAATACGCGATAAACTGAGAATATGTGCTAAGGTGAGGAACCATAAGTGTGGATAGTCCCATGATTGTCACAGCCCCATTGTTAAGCATTAGTGCATTTACAAAAGGTCGATCAGCGATCCATCCTGAAAGAATTCGCCCTACTGTATTTGCAGCCCCAATTAAAGATATCAGCATCGTCAATACTTGTTTGTCCGTTATTTCATTTTTCAGAACAGAATATGCTTGATCCATGAGGTATACAAATGGAACCTGAAAGTAAAAGCATGCAAACATGTACTTTTATTTCTTTAGGTTTCTTTATATGGGGCAGTTAAGTTCAGCTCTTCAATTAATCTTACAAATAAGCCCAACATGGAAAACATTCCAGATATAGCAAATATGATGAAAGTTGGTGATGACAAAAGGGAAAAATCTAGCATTTTCCTAACAATGTCACAAGAGCCAAAACATGAACTTTTTTCTTTTTCTACTATCTCCTCGTTTACAGGCGGCCGTGTTACAGCTGCTGTCCATTCCTGACTCGTCATTACCTAAAAATTTTCATATAAATAAAATGACTTCCTATACATAGTATGAGTACCCAAAGTTGGGTGATTAAATAAAACGGTAATTTTACATTATTTGCATAATCAGGGATCCTGAGCAGGCTTCCACTATAAAAGATGTCATCACGATATAACGGTTTATTTAGCGTAACTTTGCTCGCCACTCGAATAATTCTGGAATTTGTCATTTCATCCACCATCAACATTGAATTTCCAATTTTACAGGTGACCACGGACCCATTTCTATTTCTGATCAAGTTTGAATTTTCATTATCATCGATTCCGTTTGACTTTTGAACTTCTTCATCGGTCCCAGCTTGTGTTTGTGGCGCTACACTTGCTTCCCTGCTCCCTGCATCATCTGAGCCATGCTCCTCTTCAATTTCATGGAGATCAGGTAATCCCACGAAGCTTTTGGCTTTGAGTGATATCGCTTTAGCTGGTGTACTTATTACTATGCCTGCAGCTTGCGGGAAGTTTGGAGGCTCCCCTGGAGCCATTGATGTCATCGAAGGAACTGACAATCTTTTTCTTTGCATTCCAACAGCACTAGATGAAACTGCGACCGATCCAGTGCCCTTGAGAGATGCTGTTGACGACTTTCTCGCTTGATTATACAGTTTCTCTGCTCTTGCACGTGGATCATCATTACTGCCTTTCGAAACCTCGATAAAGGACTCCCGATTCGATGTAAAACTGTTGACTGAACCCCATGTCATCATTACATCACGTGCTCTTTTAATTCTCATGAGAAGTGGAGTACCCTCTGGGGAATCTGTTGGTGTCATCAAACTCATTCGGCGTACTCTCTTCGGTTTTAATGGTTTATATAGTAATCCTAGTACAGCACATCCTAGAACGGTCATTCCCAGCACCAAAATAGTTTTCTGCCATCCGAACTGCTTGTTGAGCATTTGTATGAATGGAGGAAAAATAAAGTTTCCTATTCCAGATCCACAAATAGCTATTCCGGTAGCTAATGCTCTTTTCTTTTCAAAATAAAAACCGACCGCAATGACCGCAGGAACGTATCTATAAATACGTAAAATTAATATATGATAAGTATGATCACACGACAAGCTCACTTGCCAGCCCATTTCCGTACAATGTACACTTTACATCATTCCGAAGCCGATCCCACCAAGAACACCGTAGAAAAAGATGAGCAGTCCTATTCTCGGGCCGTTTTGATTGAAATACCAAGAAAGTGCAAAAGCTGTTGCAGCTATTAAACTTCCCATTATCGCCACAGTTCGGAATCCCCATCGATTCGCAATTGCAGAAACAAATGGACCTGTAAGAAGATAGAAGCCGGTGAGAAGGCTGCCGACCCATGCAACTGTTGCCTGTTCCAGACTTCCTCCTCCAGCGTCATATATACTATCTTTTAGACTACCAAATGAGAATACGATCCCGTCCACTATAACATTTGAGAGGAATGCAGCGAGTACTATTACCTATAAAAAGGCTGTATAAATTCATCATTCATTCTTGTTTCAGATAAATAGGTAAAATGTGGTTTCGTGACTTACATAGCCATAACCTCCATCCGGGGGCACAACAATTTCATCCGCAGGAATCTCTTGCTCATCTGGACCAACTATCTAACCAAAATAATAAAAGAGGAATAAAAATGTGCTTATACTAACTTCTGTGTGTACTCGATGTTGTAAAGGACAAATTCCAATTTTCCTGCATATTAGTACATACCTTAGCAGGCACTTTGTTCCCTTCTGCATCTCCAATGAAAAAACTGGCTTTCCTTGAAAAAGCTGAGACAGAGCTTATGCGTTTAACAGCTACATTGTCACCTCTACTTTGGCGTCTTTCTCTCTCCTCTACAACCGAAGTACGTTTATCTCCTTCCATTGTCTACAGCAGTTGGAGCCGAATTGAGCAGAATGGACTTGACTAACTAATACGGATTTACTATTTGCCGCGTCAGTTTCAATCAACTTGCGCAAGCCGTCTAGTTTGCAAGTGGCTCAAAATCTGGATAGAATAAATTAGATGAAAAAAATCTTTAGAAAATGAAGAAAAACAAGACGTGATGATCACTTAATAAGAGCATCAAAACTAATTGCTGGCTCAAAAGTATCCTGACAGTAAACTTATCCGTGCTTAATACGCAAAATCTTGTCTGTAGTTCGATGCATCTCAGCATTTTGTGTGCATACGATTATTGTGATGATAATAAAAGAACTGAATGCTCAAGCAGTTCATGACATGACCGATCATTCGGTTCCATTGCACATTGCACCTTCTTTATCCAAAAAATGTGATATTTAAATAAACATATCATATGTAAGTAATCGCTAATCAATCCAGCTGGTAGATGATGATGATGATGATGATGATGATATAATTTTCCATTGTGTAAAAGATCTTAAAAATTGTGCTTTTACGATGCAGATATTTTGTATTAATCTTTTATTTAAAAACGAATGATCCAGTCTATTCTACTTATTGATGCGAGTTTGCGAGTAAAGGTAAGGTGTAATGTAATATACAATTTACATAAGTCAAATAGTCTTAATGCCAGAAAATACAAGTAAAAGCATAAACCCAATATTGGGTTTGGGGGGCGGAACTTGTTTTTTGATAAAGCGAGAACTAAAACGCAACCTAATCATTAAAATGCACTCAACTTTAACTTCGGTGTCCTCATTGCTCTTTTCAACCAATAACATACTCGTTAGTCGTTAAATACCTCATGCTCAAGTCATGCATGATTGTAAAAATCCTACTTCACCTTAGTCTCCTCATTCATCGGAGTATGTAAGCCTCAAAATAAATAATTTTCCCCAGGTTAAAAATTGCTTGATTATTGATTTCCAAACCAAACTTGCTTGTAAAACCAAATTAAATAACTACAACTTTATAGAAATTAAAAAATGGCTGCTAATTCGATTTTTGGTAAAAGAAAAAATAATACGCAAACCAAGTTACTAAATTAGAAAACAAATATGACTCTAATTTACCTTTGAATTGATTTTTTTGTAGCTTTCTGCAAAATGCGCTGACTAAAAAGTAATTAAATAAAGCACAGTTGACAGTTTGCATAATTTAAATGTGCAATCCACAACTTCAAACTTTCACAATTTCACGGAGAAATTCCCATTTTCGCCATCCTATCCAACATTCACTTACAATAACCCAACTTTTGCACTCACATTGAGGTGGCCACAGTCAGTCTCATTTTAAAGACACTTCCAATTGGCAAATGTACAACTTGCGACATAACTTGTTTTTCTGCTAAATATGCCCAGAATTCAGAACTATATATGTTCACATGAAATGATTAAACATATAAAAACCAAGGCAGTCATTCCAGTTCAATTCACTTCACACTTCAGGGAGATCCCTTATCAATTAATCAGTCAGAAAAAATCAATTGAATCAATTAATCAGACAACCCTGAAGTTCATATGCATTCACCAAGGATTTTTCTGTATGATGGAAAGCGTGATCATGATGACATTCATGATGTTCTGCAACTGATTTCTCTGTCGTGGTATACTGCTAAACTACTACGTACGGTTGTTAAATATTGATAACACTTTTTACACTCGTGTTCATGCTGAAATAAAAAAGATATTGGGGGCACTAAGATTGTCTATTCATATATTGGCGAAAACCACATCAAAGAAACATTTCATTATCAGGAGTATCACGGTAGTCCTGATCATCATGTCTTATCTTTACCTCACCAACTACTATTACAGCTACAACCATGTCAGGTCATCATCAAATCATGTTAAAATTATTAAAGTTTTTTGAGTTCGCATGATACATACATGTGTGCAAAAAATACACGAAATTATATGACGAAGGCAAACAAACCATACGTAATTATGTAATATACGTTATCCATCACAGCACTTCATATTCATATTACATCAATCACAATTTACGATACTCCGTAGGACATTGTGAAGTTTTATATCAGTAGCTCACCTGTTGTTCGAAAAAGATAAGCTTCCAGAATGGAGGTCGGCAATCGAAACAAAGGTGGTTTACAAATAACACAAGCTGGTTTGTCAAAGAGCCTTGAGATAGTTGCATTGTCACGTCACATCAGCCTAAAACCAAGTTTAAGGGCCTTCAATTCAAACACAATGAAAATGTTCCACCGGAAGCTTAAATCCTAATGCATCAGCAATGTATTCTTCTTCACAAAAGATGTATATTATGATCATCTACTTGGGATTCGCACCTCGCTCATTTTTGCTTGGCATAATAACGAATGGCCGAAACAAGTTCTGTTTTTGTGGTTGGAACTGGAGGAACAAAACAAGCACCTTTTTACACCTTAATTGCTTCAATAAATCTCCTTCATGGCAACACTATCACCGGTGATGAATACGTAATTCATGGAAAGTTTCCTGTCACCCGTCAAGCAGTTGTTTTGATTGTCACATGTTTTTCATTCATGTTTTCCCTTATCTTAGTTCATTGTTCAATTAATTCAGCTGGTTGATGTACTTGATGTTATCATTAAAGTTGTGAAATCCGATGTAGTAAGCAGAAATCATAATATTGTAAAGTCAATAAGTTAAATGATCACATAACCACTAAAACTTTTGTTATTTACGTTCTTATTTTGAGATGCAGAATTTCAGATATGATATAGGCAACACGACGTGCGAGCGAGTTTCGATTTCGATTGTCTTAAAATGATGTGCAGGAGACGACGAGATGCATTTTTATCTCTAGTTTTCTCGACAACTGCTTAGAATTTGACTGGGGCAAAGGCATAAAGGAAGTTTGCGTAAACAATTTTTAATTACAGAACTTTGTTCTAGAGTTCTATATATGTCTCTCCTATATTGAGCCATCAATGCCCAACGGATTTTTATTGCCTTGTTTGTGTCTCCTCCAAATTAACTCACAAGGAAACACATATTACCGAGCATTAAAACGATACGTAACGTACCGGATTCTATCTTGACAAAGTTTATCCATGCACTATTCCCTGCTCGCTCGCAAGAACCACATTCACAAATACATGGTGAAGAAAATAAAGATGTGTGCACGATTGCGATTTACTGAACTGCGCAAAGATATATCGATTCAAGTGTTTAAAGGGAGCATTAAAATATACTCCAATATCCAAGTTCATGTTAGTTAGCATAGTTTGAACCACATAAACACTGAAGTATCAACATTCAGTTGATCCAATACATGTAATATTGAGAAATGAGAACCAAATTAGAGGAAATTTTTTTGTATTGTAAATCGTTGTGAGCTATGGCTATAATATTAACTTTTATTTTGGTTGGAAGACGCGTGAGCAAGTGTGAAGACTATATGTCGAGACTCGCGACTTGCTTATCAGTACACAAACAAATAAGTCATTCATCGCCATTAAGTGCGATCACAATTATGCTGATTGTACGCTACATTTGAGTTTGTACTGAAAGTGTAAAAAATTCAAAAATCACCCATTCATACAATGCAACATTATTTGTACCAAGAGAAGTGGCCACAGCGAGTACTATATTATCTCCACCGATTCTCCATTCTCACTCTCCGCGCAGTAATCACAAAAATTAATGTACATGATGAAAAAAGAAAACAGTGCATGGTGTTTGAGAAACGTGGAAAATTTTTCGCTGTTTTGATACTACAAGCTGAACAACGGCCCGATTGAATGAAAATGTGCTTGGATGTTGTGGTGTGTCCAATGCAAGTTCAGTTTGCCTAGTGGTTATCATGTAACTATATGCAATATCGATATGAGTTGGTGAATGAATGACAATCTTGAAAGCGACAAGTCCAAAGAGTAATAACAACTAGGAGGATGATGGGAAAGGCAAATAAAATAAAATAATTGATTTTATTGTAAAAATGTAACTGAATGTAACGTCACTCGAAGTTGTAACTTGTAAGCAACTCGAATGAAACACGATCACTTACAAAAAATGCGTCTATACTGAAAATGTTCTTGAAATAAAAGTGGACAAGGGAATCATAGGGAATGTTTTAAAAAGTCACATTTTTCTTCGTCGTTCATTCCTGTTTTTCTGTATCAACACAGCCTAGCAATAAATTCATTCAATGTTTTCTCCTTCAGATATCAGACTTGCGTTGACATTGCACTGGCGAAGAAAAGGTTTTAAACCAGCTTATTGAGTTTGGTATCCTTAAGCAGGTTGTTTATTTGGAAGACACTCGTGTACCATGCAGTTTTTGACTGATCACTGATCACGTAGAAACATGCTATGCATTATGAACTTCATCTATAAATAGGAGGGAGGACGTGCGAGTTCATGAAGACGCGTAGTGTGCAAAACGAATATTTCCGAACATTTTAAAACAACGAGTCATCCCATGAAATAATGATGCATCCCCACATGTGCCAATAGATTTTTAAAATGCGGAAATGTTAAAAGAGGAAGAAAACAATTTAACGACAAGACAAGGCATTATTCAAGTGAAATATCAGTTTTATTACATTCTAAATTTACAATTAGTTTTGAAACACAAAAGTATTCAATCGAAACATGGCACTTCGAATACCAGCGTAGTCTAAACACATAAGAAATGTAAAACCGTAAATATAGTATCTTATTAGCATTTAAACATATTCATTAGTAATCAGTATGTTATAATGACAATAAAATACTAAAATTAATCTTAAATGGTAAATGCATAACCGGGAAAAAATTCAACACTGATGGGTTCAAAAAATATCTACATGATCTACCTGATCGTCAAAATTAATTGCAAGGAAAAACTCCTCAATTATGGTGCAGTATCGGTCGTTCCTGCTTAAATTTCATTTCAAGTTACAACATACAATATACGAATCGTTCGTAGGTTGTAGCTTAGAGGAAAATTCATTTTCATAAGTCAAAGTTAGCGATAAAGTTTGAGTACATTTTTGCCATTAATTAGATTAGTAATTATTGTTTGCAATTTGCATACAACTCTTTTAACATATACCGTCAAAGCATGAATGCATACTTATTTTTTCGGCTCTATTTAGGTAAATAAAATTCAACATTTTGCAGTGAGTTATATTCTGCCTATTTCTTATGTCAGACTTGTAGGAGCTGGTCACCTTACGTGATCGTTGAATTAAATGAATAATTCATACTCATCTCGTCATTCCAGACTCAATATTTTATCGGAGAACTCCTGATCCTCGACTTGCTCGAAACAAGACAATGCTTGGATCGCACTTCACAGTCTCAGTATGTTGACTGCTAGCATCAATATTCATCGTCATATCAATCTATTTTTGTTTCTTTGTTTCACACCCAAATGCAGGTCAGTTCCAGTTCCTTGTTTCTCCACACGGAACAAATTGGCATGCATACAGTACTTGGAGAGTCCGCTTGTCACATGCATTTCAGCATTTAATAATTAATGTTTATTTGAGGAGAGATCATATCACAGAAAAAGTACTAATTTATGTATGTATTACATATCATGATAAATCCATAACATAATATTTGTGTATGTACAATTAGTCGTTTTCAGGAAACCTTGCTTCATTGAAGTTGGAAGTTATACTAAACTGTACGTCTTCCTCCTACCTCCTACGTTTCACTAATTTACAATTAGTCACGTTTGACAAAATATGTATTTTTAAAATCTACGAAGCTGCATAGCCCTTCAAGGATTGAAACAGTTAGTTATGTATTTATATAGCCTGTTTATACTAAAACGTTATTACAGTTGCATATTTACTTCAGTTTGCATAAAAGCGTTTGGTGAGGTGAATAAGTGTATAGCCTTGCATCAATTCAATTACAGACAGGTACACTAGCATTCACGGGGATTGTGAATGCCGTATCATGAAGATTCATATATTGTTCGTCAAACCTTAATTATCTTTGTCAACTACAGTTTTGTGCTAGTAATAAGTTAATATTTGAAAGCATATTCATTGGAATTTGCACAAAAACGAGACCTGAATTGAATCTAGCGATAAAAATAAATCACATCGTCAAAGCTGAAAATGGGTCTTCGACTTGGTTCCAGTACTTGAAATCATTAAACAAACACTGTCACTGGACCGGATCTATGTGCAATTTCCTTTCCAGCCCTAAAACTAGCGATCCTTCAAACAATCGCACATTTACAAATTAGTCTGTAATTAACATAGATTCATTGCTTAAAACTAACTGAAAGTAGGACTATCCTTATGAACTTACCATTAGATTAACGTTATGCTGTAATTCCTAGCTTAGCTGTAACATTAACTATAAATTTACGAGTGTCACTCGGTGTTGTGTACCTGCATTTGTGGGTTTTCAAGTACCTCACATTTTATCTTACTTTTGAAATGAAATGTAGTTTAACAAAATTTACACCTAGGGCCTAAAATATCTAAAACAAACTAGGTATTGTATAATTAATTTCTGAAAGCTAAATTAACAGTTTGAAAAAAAAGTTATCTCTATGTATATTTACAACTAAACGTCAGTTCGAAATAATATACGAAGCAGTATGTAGCTGATTCATCTGTTTTCAAATGCGTCTTTCTAACCTAACTCTAACCTAGCTATAATATGTACAGCCATAGGCTAGTGAATACAAAATTACAAAGACGACTCAACTTGATCATATTTTTCTGTTTCCAGATCTCCACTATTGGTGTTAGACTCAGCACCTTCTGGAATATCTTCTAAAAATCCACCCGGTTGAGTTGGTGGTTGTAGCACAGGTTTTTCAGGTGCACATCGAGTTACGAGAGGTACCATAAAACTGATGGCTGCAGAAATAATAAGGAAACCTCCGGCGAGGAAGAAAGAGATGTCGTACGACTGAAACTTGTCGAAGACAGCTCCTGTAGAAATGCAGATAGTGTAATAATTTATATCATGTCACAAAAACACAAGGACTATTAGAGGTGAAAAACTATACCTGCTAGAGGTGCTCCAACAATTCCAGCAGCTCCGCGGAAAAGAATCAAAAGTCCAAATGCATTTGTAAGATTTTCCAGTCCAAGCAAATCGACGAGAATAATTGATGTGAGAGAAATATAGGCAGATACGAAGAGCCCAAAGAAAACAGCTACCGCAACATAAGCGTAGTAACTTGATCCGCAGAAGGGAACACAAAGAACACAAATTCCAGATAGCAAAATACAAACGTTGTTCATAAATAACGAGTTAACTTGTGGCAAATCAGATATCATTCCAGACAAGACTCGACCGAGTGTATTGGTTACACCAATAATTGAAAGAAGAAAAGCAGCAGAATCCTTATCGACTTCCTGTAATTCCATCAAATTCGTAAGTAGATGCAAATCAGTATATTCATTAATCGTCATAATCATGCTCTTTCGACATTACGCTTCTCACCTTGAGTACTGCAGAATCAATAAGATAAACAAATGGAACATAAAATCCCAACATTCCAAACACATTGCTTATAGCTATGAAAAGGAATACTGGGTTAGCAAGAAGAGAAAAGTCCATGAGTTGTGAGAGCGCACTTTTGAATGCCCCAGCTCCACGACCTATGCAAGGACAAACTGATGGCTTCTCTTTATCAGGGGATGCATAACCGTCCATGTCAACATCGTCAATTGAAGCTCGAGGAATGTTAAGTACGCTCTGGCGATATGAATTTATACTCATCTGTGACTTATATTCGGGCAAGTTTACAATAGACCCAGAGTAAAATATATCCTTTCTTGACATAGGACGAATAATGTGCCGAGGTTCAGTCGTAGGTTTCTGAGAGCTACTAAATATTAGCCCATCAGACAATTCTGCTTTGCTCCACATGCTATTATAATCTTCATCTTGAGTAGCTATACATTACAAAAAATGCTATTAGTGTGACAAGCTGACATGCTGCTTTATCAAATAAAACTTCACTTTATGGAGAAGTGTATATCATACTTGAATTAATAATTTTCGAGCCCATAAAAGATGCAATGGAACCCTTGATGGTGTTGGTAATGGATCCGCGACGTGACTCTTGTTGAAGATTTGCTTTGCTGTGGGCATTTTGTGGGCAAAATATTTCCATCAATAAGTATTAGCCAGCAGAAGATAATATATTCCAATCATTCCCGTTAAATATATGCAGTTTTACCTTCCTTTATTAGTAGCAGTACCTAATGGAACAGCTCGGAATGAGGGTCGTCTAGTTGCTTGCTGTTTATCAAAGAAAGGCACGCTTGTATTCTTAGGAATACTTCTACCATAATTAAATTGTGGAGCAGAGCCATTTCTTGGGATGCTAGCAGCTCCAGGTTTACTACCAAACTGAGATCCAAGGGTACTTCCCACACGTGGTGGCATACTTGGCTTGCTAGGGCTTTTACTAAGGAAAGCTGCTGCAGCATCCTGTTTCACACTTGATACTGGAGTTGTTTGATTGCTGGAAGGAGATGAGGACTGTACTCCCTCGCTGTTTCGTCTCTCTCGAATATTCTTTTTGCTAGGAATTCTAATGAAACAAAACAATGCATATAAATGCGTTCAAACAAGATAGAAATTTACTTGAATCAATTTCGGAAACTTACGGTATACTAGTTGACATTGGAAGGTCTTTAGATTCTGATGACGTCTCTGCTTCATCGGATTCCTTTTCTTCTTCAATTATAGGTTCAGGAATATTAGGAAGAGGATTGTTGTTATCTTCATTATTAGCATTTGGATCTTCCTTGGGTTTTTTTTCAGGATCTACGGATCCCTCTCGGCTACTTTCAGAATCCAACGTACTGCCTGTGTCCGTGGTTTTTGCTTCAGTAATTGTTGGAAGCACGGGCATGGTTGGAACAGGTGTGATTGGAGTTCCAGGGACTAACTGATCAAGATTAAAACTGGAATGAACGCCTGGATCCACATTTAGGGGCATTTTCAATCGTTTCTCCATTGTTCCATCAGGAAGTTGAACCATGAAATACGCTGAACCTTTAATTCATGATGATTTTTCTTGCTATAATTATGAATCAAAGTGTTTCAGCGGTCAGAATGGGTACGCTTATCTTACCGGCTAAAGATCCTCTTTCCAAGTAGTGTCTTTTATCTTCTGCCATTCTCTGGAGTAAAGGTTTAGTTCTTCCACCTTTCTCTACATCTTCTTCATCCTCATCCTCATCTACTAAATCGATTTGCACCTCCAACGGTTTCATTAGTAATCCAAACAGCTACAAACGAAAGAAAGTTTTACGTTGATGTTAGTTTGGACTGTAAATGATAATGTTGTAAATGAAGGTTAAGAAGAATGTAACGTACTCCACAAGAAAGAATTAATCCAGCGAAAACAAGATTTGCACTTCGCCAATCCATTATGCTCAACATCCAGGAAGCAAACGGAGCGAATACAAATGTACCGACACCTGAATAGAAATTACATCATATCTGAATTTCATGTTCCAAGAAGGTACTCTATCTTTCCGAACAGGTCAGCAATAAATACTAACCTGAACCACATACTGCTACTCCTGTAGCTAGAGCACGCTTAGATTCAAAATAGTAGCCAACACAAACAACCGCAGGCAAATATATTAGTCCGAATCCAATACCTAAATAAATAAAAAATTAATGACACAAACTGGGGATTAAAGTCACAATTAATAACGTTAAATATCGTTACATAGCATACATAATTCATATCAAATATGACAATTGAAAACATTCATTGACATTTATTCGTTCACGCCAAATTTTTTTATCAGTATAATGCTGCATAAAACCGTATAATTTCGATTGAATAATTTCATTAAAGCAGCAGTATTAATGAATAAAACCTCAGTTTAAAAAAAAGAACGCTTACTATTTTTGATAAATCTGTTTAATTCGAGCATCACAAATTACAGACATGAATATACATAGTTTGACATGATTAATGTCCGTCCGTCATGAACTTTTACCTTGTAGTCAAATAAAGTATTTTTCACGTTAGTAATGAATCTAACTATTTTCATAAAATGTGTAACATTACAAATAATCCAAATATCTTAAAAGTTCCAGGCTTTCCTATATACGATATTATATCTATGCTCCATATATCCATATTTTCTGGTTACTGAAAGATAAGGAGAATGAGGTCTTGCCCTTTGTACATTCTTTCTCATTTCTTAATTGATTCAAATTCAAGAAGTGTTTTCCGTTTCATAAAATATTTCCCACATGATTTACTTCATTACCTTCATATCACATGTCATCACTTCATGAAGTCAGAAGTCACAAAGACTATCTGATCCAAAAACTCGACATTGAATCGTACGATAAAAGTATGTTATCTAGTTTCAGGATGCATGCATCAATCTTATTTTTTTCAGAATCGTATGTCATACGCGGTATATCATAAATCGATAAATCATGAACATGGTACTGGTAGGAACAAGAAGTGCGTCTTAAAATATTTCAAGTAACATTTTATCATCTCTTGAAAACAATTCAAATATAATTTAGCATGGCCTGATTCAACAATAAACTGCTTTACATGATATAGTTAATTACCAGGAAAAAAAACTTGGTTGTGAATGTGAACGCAATCTTGGTGAATGTGTGAATGTGTTGCGAAAAACTCTTGTCATGTTGTAGATAAAAAACAAAATTGCTAAGCTTTTTATAACACCAAAATCTCTTTGGTTGAAATAAACTCCCAAAAACATCTATATATATCTAATAATTATTGTTTCATCTGAAATAACGAAAAATTCATACCTCCAATAACACCATAAGTAATCATGAGAACATTGAGATCGGGTGATAATGAAGACAATGCGAATCCAGCAGATCCAACAAAGGCTCCAGCAATACAGACTATGCGACACCCATATTTATTGGCCAGTGCGCTTACAATCGGACCTGCATTAAATAAATAATTAAAAATAATTAGTGCATGCGCTATTAAATATTTTAATCTCGTGTTGGACTCAAACTGAAAATGGTACCAATGAATAAAAGTCAGAATTGCAATCTTGTGATATTTAAGCCCATAAAAATAAATGATTTTTCAGCCAGCATCCATTTTTTGTTGATACGAATAAGGTTATATGTACCAGAGATATTTGCTACTCGCCACTTACCTACGCACAAGTAAACACCACATAAAAGACTTCCAGCCCAGGCAACGGTCCCCTTTCCTTCATTGAATGTCTCAGCGAACTTCGGCAAAAACACTCCAAAGGTGTAAGCAATACCATCGACAATGAAATTACATAAGAATGAGGCAAGTACAATAACCCATCCGTATCCACCATCTGGAACCTGTAAAAAATTGCATAGATAGTTAATTGTATTTTTATAATCATGTATTAATTTTGTATACATCCACGTAAACCGTAACGTAAACCTGCTGGACTGGTACCATTAGTCGGCAATCAGAAGTTGCTTCAACTGTTTGTACTTAAGTAGGTGAGTTAGAGTTATAATTTAATGCAAACAAAATTCCTTACCGCAGGTACTCCAGCGTCCCTAATGTCATACATAACAAGTCCTTCGTCATCATCTTCATCCTGAGCTTCACTAACCGGTGACAGTGGAGCTTTCTCTCCTCGCATCTGCAGTCCCTGATCATCATTGTCATCGGCCTAACGGACAAGAAAAACAACCGTAATACTTCCAAACAATTTATTCAAATTAACTATAGCAAGTTTCAATGCATAGCTCAAACAGAATTTGTATCGCAGGCAGTGATTTGTAATGGAAAATAAGAGAAATAGGTTACTGAATTGGTATGCATTTTATGGTCGTAGTTTGGTGAAAGAATATCGCGTAATTTTGTAACAACCAAATCAAAAAGGACACTTCTTTCCGTATATCTTCGTCGGCGAGATGCACGAAAAAATCCAGAAATAGATTTTTGATGACTTAGGGGTCTGTAAACAGAATTATATGCCCTAGGATACTCCATTGAAGATATACTTCCTTGGCTAGAGCGATCAGACCCATGGTACTGGCTACACTGGGACTTTCTCCGTACTACTAGAAACCGATTGGTTGAAGAACCTCGAAAGGAGCACCTGGAGAAGGAGGGTATAGGATCTCCTCTTGGACCGGAAACAATTGTTATTGAATCTCTACTTTTATTACAACTTTTATCCCGCAATAGAGACAATGTACTTTCCATGTCTGACTACTTTCACCCTCCGGGTAATTAAAAACTTTATTAAAATGAGAGTATATTGAGTAAAATCGGATACCTATACCTCCACTAGTAAGTCCAATACTGATGACCAAATAGTATTAAATAATTATTATTGCTCTTCATTCATTCTGAATGCAGCTACAAATTCATTGTCCTTAACTACTGTTCAAGATTTTCAAGGGATCTTAAGCCCTTGTATTAGTTATTAGGGAAGCTCGGTGTTATAGTATCCTGATACTTTTAGATAAATCAGAAATTATGTTAATTTGGCTGAACCCTGCTATATTTTACCGATATTTTTTTCAAATATTACAGATTATGAGTTGCTTTCATGGATCATGGGCATTTCTAGTTATATTTTTATAATTTAATAGAATTTGCCAGTGAGTTGATATATAGTTAGTCACACTTTATTTCTTATATTAAGCATTACCTTAGCTCATCCTCTTTAATTTTATATCGATTGCGATTGCGACAGCCGAAACATCCTTTCCAAAAAAGGCAATTTATACAACGTATTAAATTGAACATGTCCATGTCCATTTTATCACTCGCAAACATTTAGAATTTGAATGAAACATCTACAGACTGGAATGATGGGATTGGATGTAACGTAAACTACATGTCTTCTTCTTGAGCGAGCGAGTTTTCTCTCTCAATCTAACGTAACAGCAAAGCTACCTTTGCGTTAGGCTATAAATTCGGTTAAAACTGATAAATAAAAGGTTACAATACGATACCCTATGCCCTATACGATGCTATGCATCTCTTTGGACAAATATAACTTTTCTTTGAGTTGGATACAACTGGAACAGCAAATCTGGAGAAATCTAGCAAAAAACTTCCTTTCAATTAACTATGGTAAAAAATCTCTTGAAGAGGGCAAATGAATTTTGTCGAAAGCTCGAAATTAATAATTATTTATCAGCCATGAATACCGAAGAAAATGTTTGATGCTAACTATAGTTGTTATTATACCCTACCTAACCCAAAAATGCTAAACGTTAATTTTTAATATTTATTCTATCTATACTTATTATCATGTATCATTAATCATTAAAAGTCAATCAGCTTCTAGTCCTTCCGTGTAAGTATGTAAGAAGGATTTTTTTTTCTCTCGGTCAGTGTTGGTTGAATGATCCTTTCTGACTGAATCTTCACGTAATTAACTATTATCTATCACCCACAGAAGAGCTACTTTGAAAATTTAATTTAGTAGTAACCTTAATTAATTTATACGTTCATTTTTTATAGAAACACAAAAACCTATGAACCCAAGATTGTCAAAGTAAGTAAAGGTTAGCTATAACTTTTATGTCGTAATTTAAAAATGCTTTTTACTGGAATATGGAAACTTTAAAAAATGGTTCAAAAAGGCACTACATTTCACCATATGCCACATACAGTACTTCAATTTCATAACCAGAACAGAAATATTTAGCCAGTCATATTGTCTGCATTCTGCATTTGACTGTTTATTTACTTCTTTGCAATTAATTCAAACAACATCCAACATCAAAATGATTATGTCATGTCCAGTAAATATTGTTTTTATGTAGTTGCAAAGGATCCAAATGCTACCTCCCATACAATGTATTTCGTTATTGTTTAGGTTAGGTTAAATTTACGGTTAGGTTACCGTTAGATTACGGTTACAGTTTAAGTGGTTACGGTTACATGTTAACTGTAACCTAACCTAACTTAAAACAATAATCACTTAAAGGGGTAGCGTGGAAGGGGGTAGGTAGTAGTAGTGTGAGGGGTAGTATGAAGGGGTAGCATGAGAGGTAGTGTGTCATGTGTGGGGTAGTACGTGGAGTAGCATTGGATCCCGCGATACCTAAATCCAACCGTTGCGTTGGTGTGATAAGAAAAAATGTCAGCTCAAGCTCATATGTATAGCTAACTAGGAACCCACATACAACTGACAATATGTTCAACTTTTAAAAAACATAACGGGTGGCTGGCGACTAAATACATCTATCTTATTTGAATGACTTACTGGATTTACACGCTATGAATAAGAAAAGAATAAAATAAACAACAATAATAATTATAATAGAACATGCAAACCCAAACTTACTCCATTCCGTCGATTACGAGATTTCAATTGCTTTCCAGCGCCCATAATGACCTCTGAAAACGGACGAAACGTCTAAATTTGCCTTTGCCGGCAGTCTGTGCTGTTAAATTTGTAGTTTCAACGTAAAGTTTATTATCGACACCCCACTAACCAGCCACCATTTACCAGTGACCAGTGAAATAATTTGTAATAAGTTTTCCGGTGCAGATACACACCAGATTGCAGAGGCTAGTCTGTTTTCGACAAAATGATACGTTACGTACGTTAAAGGGTTTACTGTATCTTGGGATAAGTTATTAACCAAAAGCCAAGTTCAAAACCGAAACTTTCACAAATTAACAACACAATTTATCATTCTATAGAATTAATTTAGGCTCTGTCTGAAAAGTCGAAAACTGAACAGCTGAACTTCCAGTTAAAAAGATTTGGCCTTATATTTGGCCAGAACAACGTCGCTGATAGTTGGAAGCCAAAGTTGAAAGTCAGAAATTAATTAGTCATCTGAAAAATAATGTTCTACTAGTCCCTTGCTGACTTCAACTTGTAGCAAACAAAGCAGTTAGTAATGTTTGACACTGACTGGACTAAAATACTGCCGCTCGTGACTGTGACGTTGTCAATATCCACCCCCTCAACTCACCGCAGTTCCTCCGGGATTTTTATATCAGAGAGTTTAAAAACCCCAAATTCAACGCTAACTGTGATTAACAGTAATGCTCCTGCAATTCGCAAAGTAATGATTCATAATTAGTTATGATTAAATTATGTTTAAAAAAAAGTGCTCGAATTGTTGTAAAAATCGGAATTGGTCTAGAAATGTAGTTCTCTGTTACTGATCGTGAGTTTCCCATTTTAAAATGAATGACTTACGACAACTGACAATTTTCCTTTATGTATGGAATATAATGTAATCTCATTCATCATTAGCAGAACATTTACTTACGATTATTAAAATAAAACTCTTTTGTTACCACCTTCATACAGCACAGTCAGTGTTAGTAACGAAAATTTCGATAAGTGATGAATGATAACGTCCTTCTCAGAATCAAACGTAATTCGTAACTATATTCATTTGGAGATTAGAATCAAGTACCCAATGCATGGCACTTAATGGCACTAATCGACTACTGACAATGGATTTGAAGGCTAAAGACTAGACACATATATAGTACATATATATGTGTGAGTGTGACATGACATGACATAAGATGGGATTTCTGGCGACCTAAGATTAAAGATAGCTTTTTAAGACAATCTCTTCATGTGCAAAAATTGTGCGTGTCAATTCTGAAACAGGCACTTTACAGAGCTCACCTTCACAAAATCAAAATATTCAACAAGAATGTTTTGATAAAAGAAACTGGAGCGGAAGTATATGTATATATGTAGATAAAGCACAGCGAAGATGAGTTCGTCTATTTTTGATTTGAGTATATTCTCATAAGTTATGCTACAGTATATAGTAATTGATCGACATACCAAATATTTTGTGACATGCTTGTTATTTATGTTATCTCTCCAAAACTCGCTGATGGACAAATGATTGATGACTTGAGTATTATGCCTCATATAATACCATAGTTAAAATTTAACTGTGGACTGTGAAAAACATATGATGAATGATGACTCAACTGAAGCACCTCCATCGAGTGAAGTCCAGAGTTAAATAAAATAACCCATTCAAAAAACAGGTAGCATAATTTGCGGTACGTTACCGCAATGGTTTTATTTTGCAGAATCAGAATTACATCACGAAAACCACAATTTATCGGCTATTTACACATTAAACTAAAGGTTGCTCGCTAGCTATGAGTTGTATTGTGGTATTTGTCATTTTTGTGACTTGACGTGATGCCAATATTTGTCCTGATACAATGATGCCAGAAGATGGATTAATTCCAACTGATTTGTTCTAAATGTGATTAGTGAATCATAAAAACTTTTTGTTCAGTCTAGCAGTAATAATTTAATTGGCACATACATATATGGAAATGGATGCAAGCATCTACTACTTTTCTTCCAATTTCTATCCAACTTCCTGGTTTATATAAAATTGCATAAAAGCCCTAGGCTATATTGCAAATACTGCAATTATTTTTGATTCACTCTGCAATTTGTCTTTTTATCACATTTAGTTCATGTTAATCATGGTACAAAATCAAGAGACAAACATGTTCAGTATACATTACCGCATAATCATTGAGTCATTGTCATTGTCATTTTTGTGCTGTAATGTTATTATCATATTGTGCAATCGTACGAACACAGTTATAATATGACATTTTTTAGTTGCGAGTTCCTCCTCCTCTCTTATTATGTACTGATATTGAAATTGATATTGATTATTTCCATATTTATACCGATTAGTGCATTTTCGAAATGCATACAACTGGCAGCTTACATCAAAAGTATGTTTACTTATAAAGCCGGAAGATGTACACTGTAAAAATATATGCTGTAGCAATTAGACATTCTCTGATAATATGCAATATCGATTTACACCGTAGTACAGATATTGACATCAATCAACGATTGTAATCAAATCAGCAGTCAGCTTGTGATATATATATATATATGCAATATGTATTTAAAAAATACATAAAAATCTGTAAATATGTAGTATCATGATTTTCTTTCTCATTTTTCAGATATATATGTATTTTGTACCACACCACCACTAAGGTAGAACGGTCATGTCATGAATGACAAACAACTTGGATAAATATGTAAAAGTTGTAATTCACGGTAAATTTACTCTACTTGCGACCTTCAACTGAATTGGATTTTTTCCTGTTTCTCAAAACAGGGTATGAGTACTCATGCAAGAAAGTAAGGACGTTTAACAGTTTTTTAAAAATTCCCCTGAGCGATTCCATGTTCTAACATATGCATCTGTCTGACTGAACTCTGCACAAATACACACACAATGTATCTTCTGGGTATTGATGTGAACAGAAATGGAAACTCATCCTCCTTATAAGCTTCTTTGACTCACTCAATTTGGTGAAATTACTTTGAAAAAAGTTTCCAACAAAACTCATAACAAGATATGTCTTTTTTCCAATACCGGTACAGTCCAGACTACGGCTCAACTTCAATTTCACTTTTTACATTAAAAATGAAGGTCACGTTCAATGAAACAATCCACATGTACACAAAACGCCATGCTTAGGCAACTCATAAAGCCCCTCTTTAAAGCATACATAATACATGATTATGAATTCGACAAACCCAGCTCAGCACTATAGGACACAATGCAACAAAGAACATTTATAATATAAAGAATCACAAAAGAAGGTTTACACAACCACAAGAATAAGAAATCCTTTTGTTAGTGACTGGCTGAAAGCTTTAAAAAAAAGTTTACGTTCGATTCGACAAGGAAAAAGAGGAACATGGAGAATGAAAATAAGGCTTTAAGAGATATGAAAAATTTTCCAAGGAAAATACATCCTCGTTTTTCCTTCACCTAGATATGATTTGGAAAATGAGAGCTCGGCTTGTTGACTGACGGCAAACAATCAGATCAGAGGAGATGGAATTGAAAGTGAAGTGACATATATATGGACAAACAAGAAAGTAAAAAAGTTTTGTATATGGGATCAGCCAGTCATACATTTGTGAATATCGGTATCTTATTCTATGTACCTTAAACTTTGTTCACCTTGAGATGTTTCCTTTGAAATTTTCCAATTTTACGAAAAACATAATACAGGTGTGTTCAGAGCTAATGCCAAACGCAGGTAGGGAAACTGTAGAGACCTGTTTTGTCAGTTCCTGGAAGTGATTATGCTGCTGGACTGAAACAGTGGTAAGTAAGGAAAAAAGTCGTTTGCATATCTATCTAACATATTTGCTCGTATAAACCTATACGCAGGTGGTATTGAAGAGTGATTTTGTTTTCTGTGTGAAAAACTCAGACCACTGTAAGTAGGTAGCCTGATCCAATTTCTCTGGCTTTGTCAGGATTTTCTCTTTGATCCGAAGCCAGTTTTTGTCGGACGGTTTACAAAGAGTGAATGAGAGAAGGATGAGTCAATAGCCAATGGAATGGAAAAAAATTCACTTCTCTGGAAATTTCCTTGCGATGTCAGGTGGTATTACTTGTTAGGGCTTCCATTAAGATTCTACATTATTGCCTGCCCATTTTCTAGTCGTTTTAAAGAAAGAAGCTGACTGGAATCGTTCCGGGAAAGTAAATCTTATATGAGCAGTTCGGTATATTATTACCCCGAGTTTCGCATCTATGATTAATGAAAATGAATACCTAGAAATTCAACAGAGAACTACTTTTCACACCTTTGAGCTTGAAAATTGCATGCGTGAAATGTAATCAAGCCCTTTTCCGATTTGGATGGAGGATATATGAATGAAAAAAGTTTTTACGTTTTTGCGCACACTTTTAAAATCAAATAAAACCCCTTTTTATCTCAACTAGTTCATATGTAACGGAAGAACTGAAGTTCCCCGGACGAGTTTCTTTTCTGTGCCTAAAATCAAATCTCAAGAAGACCTTGTTTCCTTTCCCTTTCACATTTCACTGGAAAAACAAATTCACTTTGGAAAGTGGTAAAATATATCAGCACTTACTAAATTCTACCTCTAGCTAACACTTGTCGCTTATATTTGATAAGGAAAATTTCTTTTTTGAAACTATTATTTGAAGAAAGCAGTTAGGAAAAGGCTTAACTCGAGAAATTCTCGATGCTTGCCTACTACAGCCTAAAAGCTTTTCTTCATGTATCAATCAATATAAGTTGCACGTTTTTTAAAAATAATTACTATGTATACCAAGTTAGATTTTGATATCCACATGAACACAGGCACAACAACCAGAAAGCTACAACAGCACTTGAGCAGCTTCAATCGAAAACTGACAGGAGATCGCGATCTGCACAGATGAATTGACTGATTCGATTACGTACTCACTCACATACTCTGTACGATCCAAACAGGAACAACCATAAACGATCTTCTCCCCGTTACAGATTACACACATCCTCACCATCAAAATCAATTGACGAGCAATAATACAACTTAAAATGGTGTTCAATATTCAGCACATTCTTTCTTGCCAAATGCAACGTTTTAATGAAGAAGAGAGCACACAAAAAGATGCAGAAGCTCTTCCAAGACTACTACCATTTTGCTCTGGTAGCGACGACGGTACAAATGATAAAGGATGATGTACACACGCAACAAAAACTCAAAAACTCCACAGCGCAAACTTCACACAGAGTGATGCACGAGGAGTGAGTGACTGAGTGAGAGAATGATAGAAAATCATGCAATCAAGTTGTAAAAGTCGGACTGAGAGTATTAAAGCCATCCTAATGAAAAAGCCGTCTTCTTCACAGCTCTAGAAAGAAGGGCCAACAAAAACTTCCAAAACACTATTACACCATAGGTATAACTAATCTTGTTATTTTGTAGATATCCGAAACTAATGTAACTCAATGTGCATGAATAACATATACATATGTATTATATCTGTGAACAGGAGCTCCACGTTCATTATATTTTCCTTTTGAGTGCAGTTAGAAGTTAGTAGCAGAAAAAATATTACATTACAATATGCAGACTATATTTGAATACATAATATTGTATTGAGAATATTACAAAAAGAGATATTGAATATTACATGGAATATATGGAAAGAGAGTAAGTAAATCATTTGCTAGCAGGCTTCATTTATACTTTTTCCTCTTTTTTGCTTTGACTTTTTTGTGAGGAAGATGACGGTACGAATTTTTATGAACACGAAGCTTCGCTTCCCCTCTCCCTTCCTGCGTCCTGTCACAAAATTTCCCTGTGTGGAAAGATACGTATCGTTTAAGTATATCCGAGATGTGGTGAAGGAAGATGTACAAAATTTTCGGAGTTTAGTGTACAAGTTAATGGAAATAGACGATTCTCTCTCATATTTTGTGAGTGCCATTAATCAGAAATCTGTATCCAGTCTCACGTTATGTGTATAGGCTTGCAGTCAAGGCAAAACGTACCAGGAAACATTATCTTTCGGCTAAGATCAAGATGATGTTCGTTTTTTACTATCGGAGAGGAGGTTTCTAGAATCGAAATATTTACATGTGATGCCTGGTATTTTCCTCCGAGCCATGTTTTACGAAGTTTGCTGGTGTGGGTGATGGTGATGGGCACCTTGGCAAAAATGAGTATGATATGACACAGTTAAAAAGCTCTAATGTCTCCGCATGCTCTGATCAGATGTGAGACGAAGTAAAGAAGGAAAAAGTAGGTTTATACCAGATTTATTCGGTAAGTCATCCTGTATGTCAAGAGGTTCTTCCGGTTTTACAGATGTTCATTGAATATGACTTCATGACACAACATGCTGTCAGTTAGCTTAGTTTTCGCACCAGTTACTCAGCCCGGTTTTGATTCATTTAAATCCGGTCCAAATAAAGTTTCTCCGAGGAGCAATCCAATTTGTGCCGAAAGCTATCTTTGTAGATAGAATCTACAACTTGAACATATTTGTGTGTTGTAAAAGCTTTAGGGAATTCTATTAGCTGTCATGTGTCAACTAATTTGTTTCGAGGTTATCTACATAACTGCGTGAGATATAACGATATACGATCCAAAACTTTGGAATATTTTAGAAAATCGTTTCCACTTCGGGGAAACCACAACCCTGTATATATTTTCTTGGTTACATGGACATTATACAGTCACATGTCAGATAGTAAACCACAGCGTGTTCAGTGTTTAACTTGCAAAATACAAATGTGCAATATTATGTGCGTATGATTTAAGTTGAGAGAGAAAGAATATCGGATGAGCTCATATTTGTATGCTTTATTTGCCTAATTCTTGAAGCCAACTTTTTGCAGAAGGAGATAAAAGATCTTTTGTTGTGAAAAGAGCGAAGTTGATAGTGTTGTCAATACTTTTTGTATACCTTAAGCTTCAAATCAAATAAATAAAAATACTCCCCCCCTTGATGTGCTTTCCACCAACTATGTACTACTCAACAGGAAACGTATTTTTCCCGATGGTAAGAGATTCTAATCCAGCTTCCTTTTGTCAGCAATCCCAGGAAGCTCAAGTAATTTTTGGAGGCAAAGCAAACTGAAGAGGATCAGTTGACTCATCTCTATTTGATTTCTCAACTCTCTTGCCAGAAAGCATACGTCAATTTCCCTCAAACACTGTTGACTGTCGTTGGAAAAAATCAACTTTTATTCTACGTAGAAGCGTGCATACACATACATATATCATCTATGGATCTTGGAAATAATAATACTGCTTTGCTTCTAGTTCTGGCGCGCTGGCCAATCACAATTCACAATTTCACAATAGCCAGAAAATTCCTAAAAGAATACACAGGTCATTATTACTCACTACGAACTCACCATCATCTTCCCTAATTGAGGATTCAAGAATGCATTTCTTTACATGTGAAAATTTGCAAGGGAACGGGTTTCAGTCCATTTTTTATTTGACAGATGATTTCCTCATTATTACGCACATTTTCACATCACATCCTAAAAGATTTGTGAAGAGGTGAGGTGAATAAATCGATACAGATGATATACAACATGGTCAAGTCAACATATATATACTTGGCTACGACTCCCCTTGGATTTTACTACTTAGATGAGGCGTGTTAGCTTGTGTAAAGATGAAATCCTGTAATTCTTTTTTTGTAGTGGTTCCACTACTCAAAATTTATATTTAAGAACTTCTTAAACTTTTATTTCTCATTCTCTCTTATATTTCATAAGAGCCTATTTAACAATCAAGGCAACATCCTGTGCATATGCCTAAACGCGATCTGGTGTAATGCATTAAGCGACATGAAAAGAAGCATTATACTAACAAAAGTAGTAAAATTGAAATTTTTCTTGGCAATGTTTCCATATCCGATTGCTATGCATTATTGTATTGTGGTCGTCGTCTTTCCTCATTGTCTTTTGTTAGCTCATCATTATCAACTCGAATCGCTTTCTTATCGCCCATTACCTGCATGCCACATTGAACTAATTTGGTAGAGAGGGGTATATTATTTTAAAGACTTGTATAATTTCGTCATAGTCCAAAGTAAATAAATCTGCTACCTTCGGTGAGAGTATGATGAAGGGTGTGACAAAGTTGTAAATCACACTATCGTTCGTGAAAAGAGTGCAAATCTAATTATCATTTGGCAAAGGATATTTACAATTGTACAATATTGGATGGATTTATGTAGATACGTAAATGCTATTTTGGGTGCGCATGTGCAATATGCATTCTCTTTGCCAATTTTATGCATTAAATAATGAAACAGCTCATGTATTTCTAACGAACGGAAATTGAGATGGAAATAAAGATCTGTATCATACATGAAATGAGTAGGGGGATCTGAAAAATTAATTACGGTGAACAAGATTCTTTCCAGGATTTTTTTCTCGTGGTTTTTGTGAGCTGAAACCAACTGGGAAGGGAACGAATTCCAAGGTGAATGTCAAGAACGTTGGATTGCTCTGGTTGAGTCTAGTGAAAAAGGATAGGCTAGGATATTTGAGAATACTTTAAAAAAATGATTATTTTTGTGAAGGAAAGTATTTCGACGGAGTTTCTTTTTCTCGTAGAGGTTTTCCTTTTTGATTTCGGTACCATACCAGGTACACACTCACACCGAGTTAGTATAAACATGTAGGGCTTCAACAGAACAGTAAAAAAGTTAACATACCGTTTGTTTGCAGCTGGTTTTCTTATTTTCACTTGGCCTACTCCAATGCAAACTTAGTTGTTCTATCTCTTGTGTTAATGCACATTGCACATGTATTCCATCCCATACATTTTTAGAAACTTTGCAGTAATGGCTTGAATTCTGTCGTGTGTAATTCTGAAATGTAGTTTAGTGGTGACTGGTCCCTAAAGGCACGCATTATCATACAAAATACTTATAACTACTCAGCTTGCAGCACAAAACAAGCCTCACCCTCACCCTTTTTCCTAAAGTCACAGCTCAACCAATTTGAATCGTGGATTTCGAGCATGCACGTCACATTTTCTCTCGCTAAAAGATCACATCATTCTTGCTAGTTGTAATGCATAACATAAGCATTGTGGTGGTAAAGATAAGGATCGAGCGAGAATGAAGTATATCATGGTAAAAATAATATAGGAGTATTATTACGATCAAATTGAAATGAAAATGATATATATGGTAATACAACAAATGTATAAAAGTACTTCAACTTCATAAATGCACACAACTTGACAAACTTTTTCAAGAGCACTAACGAATTTCATGTTTTATGTCTAGCATGAGTTTGCACTCATCAACTTATATTTTTATTATTTGAATCGAGAAAACAAAGTCCAATAAATAAACCTGATTTTCTCCTTCTGTCCTTGCTTACCCAAATAATATGTGCAACGAATATTTTAGAACTACAGCTGTAATAGGCAATAATACAAGTGTGAATTGCATGATGAAGTCATGAAGTGCTTGAAATTTAATTTCCCCACAGCCTTGGTGCCGTACCACTTGACTTTTTTTTGCTTTGGTTGACTCGATTTTGTTTGCTTGTCATTATCATCTATCATGCATTTTAATATGTCAGTGTTCCTTGCCTACAAATGGATAACTTTTAAAATTACATAATACAAATCATTTATAACATAAAATAAAAATGAAGTTAGAGGTTTTGTTTTAACCTTTGCATTCCTCATTTGCCCCTTGTCGAGAAAATGCAATTTGAGTAAGTTGCTCATATTTTAGTTTACCATATGCAAATCTGATACGCTCACGTCTGCAATTTGCTTATCTTTTATTATGCACTTTGTGTATTACATGCATTACAAAATAGTTTTGTCTACCGCATTTCCATATCATATCTCTTTCCTCGACTCGTGCTTGCCCACTATGACATTTAACTAGAATCACATTTCCTACGTGACAAAACTCATTACACATGTTAAGGTTGTTCTCCTTCTCATTCATTCCCCAGCCTGTTAAATTTACGTTTATTACGAGGAAATTGACAGAAAATGATAATAAAGCTGGGTACACTTAATCATCAAACAAGACTTCATTTCAAACTGGAGTGAGCCGAACGTGTGCTTCTTCAGTAAAACAGTGTGCGAGGCAAGTCTTCATATTAAAACAAGATGAGCACAGCTGGAGACCAGGAAAGAATATAGATTTGCAATATCACGTACATACCTTGCAGCAGTTTCGCAAAGACCAAAATAAAACGATGAGCTTGCATCCCTCCCACCAGCAACTTCCAATTATCCTCATTAGTCATTACAGAGACCTTTTCCTTCGAGACATGTAATCTCATATGGAATGAGATTTTCCCTGGTGTAAATAATTTAATTTCTACTTTCCTTTCCATATAACCTTCTGACGACTGTGCTAAGCATACAAAAACCTCTGCAGTTTAGGAGTAAGGGAAATATCACACACATTGAATGAGAGGAAATATAAAATAGATATTTTCGATGTTTACCAAAGTGAGTGCACAATTGACATATTCATCAAGTCGAGTGGGAAGAACAATAAATTCCTTTGTTCCCATGAACGAGCCTTTTTAGCAAGTTTTAATGAAATCCTGGTTCTCGTCACACCTCTCCGAGGTTTGAAAGCGTTCGGGGAATTTTAACGAAATTTTGCTAGTTGTCAGTATAAAATTCAATATTGTTTTTCACCCACCAGAATGACTACTCTTTTGTATTTGAAAGGTTTTGTGGGAATTTGATATGCTCATAGCTATTATATACATTTTGCTCTTTACGTGAAATTGGACTTGGATGGGGATGATATTTCAATTTCGAAGCAAGAGCAAAAAACCTTCCCCAGTCATCTGCAAATCCTTTCTGAATCTCTTGCAAAATAGAGCAAATACTGTGGAAGCCTGGAGAAAGAGCAAAGTTGAACTTCGCCATGTAGGATTATGCATGTGGTAAACCACGAAAAGCTCTATTCACTACTTTTGGCAGTTACAAGTACATTTTGTAGTGGTTTGGTTCATGCCCATGTAGAAACATGAAACTCAATGCTGCTATTTGGCCTGGTGTACACAATCGACTATCCCTAGACTGGCACTTAAGTCAATAATTCTATTGTGTTTATTTGTATTCCTATTGAAAGTCTTTTTACTTCATCGGCCGTTTTTAATTGGATGCGTTTCAAGAGAGGTGGATCGATTACACATTATAATTAACTCTCAATTCCATCATCATCTCTATTGATTGAAAAATAACAAGAGGAAAATTATTCTTGCTCGGTACTCCTCACTTTTCATTTTCATGCTAATAACCACATTGCCATTTTATTCTGTGACACAATGAGGTTGAATAGTGATCTGTAAAATAATAGGTAATCTTGTTTTTAACCATTTTTTTCAAGTACCTCCCCACAACTGCCAGTCGAAACTGGAGCAGAAAGTTTACAACATTATTATATGACACGTTGGCTGACGTAAACAAGCTGTGCTTCATCGACCGATTGTGTTCGAAGTTGAGTTTTTGGATAAAAAACCTCAAGGTAAACAGTGTTTACCACAAAAGCTAATTAATACTATCGTGGTCATTATTATCATCATTCATACCCACATCAACATGTAATGTCGTAAGCTATTCCACATGTAAGAGTGAAAATGTTCTTTATTGCATGTGGAATCCCCTCATTTTATGCGCAATCACTCGTCTCTCGTCACAAGACTTTTACCAAAATGTTGAAAATAACACTTTCTGGATATGTCTTGTTTTTATTATCTTCAAACTATAGAAATTTTCGGTTTCATTTTACGTCAACAAATTAATATTCCAAGAAGCAAAAGTTTTCATTCAATAGAGATTTTGATTACTTTTCTTTCATGGCAGGCAGCCACTATATTTATAGTGGCCATTTTGAATTTCCGAATAAACCGAATACAAGAAAATCACAACGCACGTATAAAATTACAGCATTATCAGCAAGTTACAGAATGATGCTGAGAAGATGTTGATATGAAAGGGATGAAAAAAACTGTTTTCAATCTGTGCCTTCTTCTTATTCGCTCAAATTCCCAGTATAAAGTTGAATGATTCCTGGGCCTGGTTGAAGTATGAAAGCTAATGAAGTGAAGTAGTATGAAGTGAGATGACGATTGGAGATGGTTTAATTGTGCAGGTACGTAGTATGAAAAGCCAGGATCAAAGCTAAAATCGATGATGATGGTGCTTAATCAGCTCATATCCTTGTAGATTTAGTCCTCTCTTTGTGGCACATGAGGCAATGCTAATTAGCTCCACTAGTGAATAGAATTTGTTGAATAAGGTAACTCGGATACAAGGCTGAATTTGTCTTTTCTCTGTAAATTCCTATTAAAAGTCACTTTATCATTTTCTCATGGTCAACTGTATTCCTACTCTTGAGATGTTGCTCTCAAGATGAAGTTTTCTTAGGATTCAGAGAATACAACGAAGTTCCCATACTTATAATATATACATGACTTTTCCCCAAGAGAGAGAGAGATTATTACTGTACAGAAGGAATCACAAGGACGAATAAACTTTTGCTCTCGCTCAAAACACGTATAACCTCCATTCAGTGCCAATCATAAATTCTAAGATGTCATTAATTAAGTCGTAAAATTTGATTTTTACATAAGGATGTTTTCGCGATATGACTTGAAAACTCATTCAATTCTGGCCCATTACGTAATCATAAAGTAGTTTATCCCACCTTTAAATGCTTTCTAATCATCTGCTTCATTCCTTGAGGATGAAATATTGACATATAAAACATTGTTATCCTTTTAAAAAATCAGTGATGAGTCATGGACATGTCTTGAGAAAAACTGATCTTCATCCTTTTCAACTGGTTAATACTGGTTAGCGTTTTTTCAACGACTTGTTCAATACGCAAAGCCAATGGCAACACATAAAAAAACACCGCATCTCCTCTACCTTTGCATTTTTATCGGGAAGATGTAAGCCGAAAGCAAACTTTTTAGCAAACAATTTACAATTTTTATCACCTCTATTAACCCTTTACCTTTTCTCACAACCTACAACATATCATGATAGTGTGTAGTTCCACCAAAAACACTTGTTTAGTTTATATATGTAGAACTGAGGAACCTCATGTTTTGTAACATGTTCATGACATATGTTGATAGAGAGGTAAACACATATCATCTCCCAGTGAAAAATGAATATCTGCGCCAGTATGTCTGCCAAGTACCATTGACATCACAAACTTTACATCAAAAATCCATCCTCATTTAGTGCACATATAAATTTACCAAATTACATAGTCGTAACATGCTCCTCGGCTAAATGGGATTACGCTAATGTTCAATTTTTTCTTACCCCTTTGCATGTGGGATCTTTTCTTCTATATGTTGTGATTATATGTATTTTTGCGCACGTAATTCTTTTCATCTGTCAGAACTATTGTTGTTAGCAAAAGGGGATGATCATGAATAGGGGAAAAAATGAGGTGATGAGAAGAATTAATTGCTGTCGGGTAAAAGAATAAAACAAGAAAATATTATTATCTATACAATATCACTTGATCGGATCAGGTGGCACACACAGGTGCACTGGGTGAAACCAATATAACTTGTATTGATAGCCAATAATGTATGTTGTACTTTGTACTTGCTTTTGTAGTACAAGGTGGCGAAAAATAATTGGAATATGTCTAATCATATCGTGAAGCACGTTAGAAGACATTTTTTCGAAACGTTTTATTATTCATAGGGAGGCAAAATTGTTTGAAGATAATCTAGATTGACAACTTTTAAGAAAATTTTGTAAGGCAAACTGGATCTTGGATCTCATTCTGAGGACTCCCTTCCCAATAATATCCCTCATTCATGCAACATTGTCCAACGTCATCACCAGCTAGCCAGCAGACATATCATAAGTCATCATTTATTTTTCTCTTGTGACGTTTGAAGGGTTGTTTGAGATTGTTTGAAGGATGGGATGCAGTACCACAACGAATATTTATGTATTTAAGTCGAATTCTAATAACGCCACGAAATATGAATCAATTCACAATTTGACACCAATAATTTTCCGCTCTTTAGCTTTTAATTAACATCTCTGATCAGCTTTGGCAACTGAGAATAGAATTTGTGAAAGGATTACTACCAAACGTTGTATCATGAGCAAATAGTTTGCACAACGTGCTTCAATCATGGAGAACCACACAGACCACACACACGATACAATACTGTATAGTTTGTACAGTACGAAATGATTCTCCTCCATTGAGATGCAAAATATAATATATATAGAGTGTGATAGTTAAAAAAGGCCATGAAACTCTGAGAGATAGAAGCAAATTTTCAGAGTTCATCGATCTGTATCTAATGCTGGTAGTGGAGACTGTGGTGTGGCTCACCCTGAGCAGAAGATGTGCGTTCAAGAGGGAGAGAGATTTGTTTGCAGATGGATAATTAAACTTCGGAGCGTCTCTCTGGGAAGAAAGGAACCACAGCTGTGGACTTTTTACCCATCTCAAAGGCTTTTCCACATATGATACCAACATGATGCAAATCTCAGCGTGGCGAAATGATCCATCATATGAATTTATACATTTTTCAGCTGAGAAACCAGGTGGATACATGATTACATCATCAGCAGAAAGTGATTGTACTCGTAATACAAAAGAAATTAATCATGCCACAAGTTATAAATGATTTACTTTACAGGTGAATTGCTCCAGGATATATTTCTCCTTATAACCTACTGTTGCCATACAGTAAATTTTTGAGGCATGCTCATGCTGTGAAGGAACGGTAAAGTGGACAAGATTTTTTTCTTCCATTGTTCACGTGTTCCCCATACAATCAGGAGATGCTTTTGTTTCAGCCTGTTTAAATCAGGCAGTTTGAAGAATCGCAACTCAAAAAGGGAGAATGAGATGAAAATTCAAAAGCCAATTGGTAGACAAAACAAAGCAGACATCACCTCACAACCACCTCTGAAGTAGTGAGATTTGAGAAATATGTTCGAGAATAAAGAAGACGGTAATAAAGCCAGAACTACAAAGTTTTATTATAGTGTCCACGCGTACAATAAAGACTTGTTGATGGCTACTTACAACTTACTGGAAAACTTTTTTTTCTTTGTTTTCTCTTTACTACTGTCACTGTCTTTGATATAACTTCAGGGTCATAAGTGCATTCTGTTCTGAGAGTTGAATTGTAGATTGTATAAATGGTGAGAGCCAAAATGCGAGATGTGTGGAGTATGGATACTCGAGGTTATCATATACAAATGTACAATACCATCAGGGTAATGTGATCCAGATTAATCATAACTTTTTCTTTGTTTTTTCACTGAGATTCAACATCAATCCATATTCTTCAACTTAACACAATGTCACAGTGGTTTTACGAGTGAGTCAGATGTATAGTATGAAAAACCACACAGACTTTATGAGAATGACATGCTTACGTCAGTGGTGTCATGAAAAAGTAGATCAAACAAAAACAAAGGTTTCGTATATCACCCTAGAGTATACAATACATCATTCACAAGCAAATGCACTCGAAAACAAAAATCCTTACATAAAAAATGCATAATATACACACAAGAACAATTTTATGGAGTGTAAAGTAGCTAACTTGAAATGACAGACAAGACCAACGAATCCACGCAAACAAGCCATGCCACAGCAAAAGTCACTTGAAATTATCATCTGCAGCACTTTTTCCGAGAAGGGATTTCGTAGAAAAACAATTTTCATGACGAAAGTCAAAGCAAATATTGAAATTAAATTTGAAATAATAATGAACAACTAGGTCGTGCATACAATAGTACAACTAGAGCCAATTTTTACTTATTTGGTTGCATTCTCTCTCTACAGTTCTACTTCAAATGATTAGCGATTTTCCTTTCCAACTTCAAAGACAAACCTTACAACAGTATATACATGCCTTTTGTATATACACAAATATAATTCCCAAAAGTATATGATATACACCCATCGCATGACTCGAATCGATCAACATTTTTATCATTATCATCATCATCACATCACCGATTCCTTCTTTCTTCAGCAGAACCACTCTGTATATTTTTTGTTTTTATCCTACTGTTCAATTTTCTCCATGTGTTTCTCCAATCAACTCCTTCCAAATTGAGTGGCTTGTTTTGTTCAGACTTCGGATTGCTGATGAGGTAATCCTTTTTCCTCGTCTACGCTATTCTATTTTCTTTATATCATATTTTGTACCTCGGTCCCCGGGCTCTTTAGACTTTACTTTTTCCTCTAAAACGATGGTCGAAAGTCAACCGCTAAAGTAGATTTGGTTGGTGGCGGTGAAGCAATCGACGTGGAGACTAGACCACACAAATGAGAATTCTGTTGTAGGGCAAACACCCCATTTCCTTTGACTAATGCATATTAATGAATTATGTGCCAAATTCCCAAAAGTCGTTATCTTTTTACATAGGACGATGATGATGGTGTTGTTGATGGAATCGAAACAACAAGACAAGTGCATACTTGCGAACTAACAATTTACGACAGCTTCACAGCTCATTTTACCTCCTCGTTCTTCCATGATGATGGCCTGATATTTTCTCTTAAAGTATATGACACAAAGTTAAGGAGTATTTTTGGGAACATCCAAGCAAAAGTCTTTTACTAAAACATTGTCTGTGACTTGTTATACCATGAGCTGAATAATTTTGTCACGCTTCACCACTTAACACTGCTTTTGACAGAGAAGTGGAGAAACAAGTGTTTTTCAGCAATTTTTATGCATAAACTTTTAACTCTCAGCTTCGATCTGGAAAACAGAAATTAAAATTTGTCATAGCTTCTCATCCTCTTTACTGAAGGGTGAAAGAGGAAAAGTTATCTCCTGTTTGTCTCCTCCCCTGCGATGTTGATGATGAGCATCGTAATTACTCCAAATGAGCCGGATTTCCGTTAGTTTCCCAGAGTTTTTCCCCAGAATACATGAAACTCTTCTTTACAAAGGAGTTGTTCTTTTATATTTGCTCTCTGGATTATCAAGATCATGGAATGAATGAAGTCCTACTAAAAATGTTTTTTTCCCGTTTTATTCTCTTCATCTTCATCCTGCTTGAAAATTCAGCATATATTTCAAAATTTTACATTGTACGCTAAAAATTAAATGCACAACCATGAAAGCCCTTTTATTTTAGTTTGCTGTATTCCAAGAGCGTTCTTTTTACATTTGTTTGAAGCTTTCCATTTTGGAAATGATGATCGCTTCAAGACATGGCTCAAATATATATGCAAACTATCATGTAGTTTTTATGCATGCATAAGTGGAAGGTAATAAGGATGAAGGATCATCGTCAGAATCCACTAGGACGAGCTAGAACCACGCATGATATTTTGCTGGCTAGGATCTCAACTTGAAAAACCTTGAGTCTTCATGTGTGTTCCACTTGGTTGCTGTTAGGCTTGCTCATCCTAAGCCAACTTAACCTGGATATATGAAAGTGAAACGTCGCATGAAGCGTTAATGTAATGAGTCATATGGGAGCCAAATAACAGAAAAGAGAAAGGAAAAAATCCACCAGTACATACCTAACAAACTGGATCAATACTCTTGGAATAACCTATATTTTCCTACACCGTGTATTTTTCTCGCTCTTGTTTGTCTGCCGCATCACATTTTTCCACCCTCATGAAAGCGCAGATCCATGCGAGAAAGTTACAAAGCAAATGGCCAGGAAGAAAGGGGAACTGGAACTGGACTGAGGAAAATTGTAAATAGTTGGGAAAAAATGAGAGCGACACAGGTTTACTGTGTCTTTACGACAGAGCATTGGTTTTCTTTGTTGATTGAAAATCGAATAAGTCGATGTGGTGGTATACTCACACATTAACCACCGAAGAACATGACTTGTACAAACAAAAATGGAGTTTATATGCTGTGACCTGATTCGTGTCGCAAAGTGTGCGTTGACTACTGCAGGATAATCTATATCTGCCGATGCCGTTAGAACATCAGAATTAGAGGGTATTGAACATAGTTTTGGATTGTGCAACACGTTTTGTTCCTTGTTCCGGGATAATCGTTATTCCTCTGGGCATATGTCATTGTCTCGTTGTGTCAACGATCAAACATACTGGTCAAATTTCTTTACTATGTTTTTACAAGTATATCACACCGATATAGCACCTCAGGAAACAGGTAAAAATTCTTTGATTCGCACGTTTGCAAAATATTTTTAATGCTCCCTGGACACCTCGCAAGAATAAACCTACTCGCTTACAAAATAAAAAGCCAGAGAATGGCGAAACATAAATGTGACTTACGTAATCGTCGTCGTCTGCCCCGGTAATAAAAATAGGTCGGATGTGGTGTGAAGACATGGTGAGGTTTTATCTGTTTCAGGTGTTAAATGAGATATCTGCTTTTCCTGCTCACTTGCACTTTCACCTTATTGGCCAAACACTCAAAGTAATTGCTTCTGAAGTTTTTATCTTTTTATTGCAAGCCAGTAGACCAAAAGGACAGGTCAGTTTGGTCTGAAATAACAACAAATTGAACCTTGTTCTTTACTGATACTCCATATAACGTTGGAGTAACCCTTCAGCGGGCAAGAAAGCCCACGAGAAGGGCTCTTTCATAACAATTTTAGCAAGAAGATGATATAGATTGGGTGGAAAAGTTCTTTCTGAATAGATTTATTTATTTCTCCGTTATATACTGTTGCTTAGTCAGGACACAGGTATGGTGTGCTTGTAAACTGGTGTTACTCCGGAGAATGACCCACTTTCCAGGTTGCACTTCACCCCTACTTGCTGTCTCCTGGTAATATGCATGGACATGTCGAGTTGGCGAGTTTAAGAAGATGCAGGAAGTAGACTTTAGATAGTTTCTAGAGCCTGTTGAAACTTGAAATACACTGTCTGTGATAAAATTAGCAAAAGAAAATGTTCGTATACTTCGGTGAGATGTGGATAATACAGTATTTGGTAGGTTTAGGTAATTTTTAAAACGATTTAGCAGTCTTATCAATTATGGATAATAGAGCACAATAAATATCAAGAAGTTATGTCCAATGGAGTAATTACAAAGAGGATAAATAATTGACGAAACCCAAATTATTAGCACAGATTCAACTGCATATAAATCGGCAAGCTAAAATGTATATAGTCAAAGGAACACGGAAGGAAAAAATGTTGCGTAACCTCGCCGGTCAGGTAATACGAAGGATCCAGAGACTGGAATGGAACTGGAAAGGTTGGCATATCCTGATTCACCATTTTGTTCCTTGCTCGCTACCACCATCACATCAGCAGGGTGATTTTTCCATGGGATTTAGCTTCCTACACGTTCCTACACCAATATCACGACGACAGTAAAGTTATATTCCAGATGACTCACCGAGAAATGCTCCAGCGGTAGATAATGCAGTAAAAGGGAAAATGAAGGGAATGCAGGAAAAGGAGGAGTAGTGTGCTATGAGCTTGTAACTGTAGCTGGAAGCTTCCAGAGTAGTCTAAGTAAGTACGTTACATATATAGCTCCTCTCCTTACCGGAGAAAAGTTTGTTAGTTTCATTGGAGCCCTAAGCTCTTGTACTTTCTAACGTACATACATACCCCGTTGTTTCGCACTTGCTCTACTTTTATCTTCCACAAAACCGGGATAGGGATAGCTCTCTCCATAGCTTAACTATGTATATGTGAGCTGCTGAGACAAAATTCTGTAGGGCTTTAGGCCCATGTCCCGCTGGACAAAAGGAACCATTGCTAAATGCAATTTTTAGGGGAAAAATAACCAACCTTAAAAGATAGTAGAGTCTTTGCACCGGCGTCAAGGGAGAAAATCGATACTCGCTTTAGCAAACATCAACATCTGGTATAAATGTGGTCTCATGTAGCCCCTACTTTTTGCAGATCCTTTTTTATTTTCTCTGTGTTACTCTGGTACTGTGGTACATTAAGGAAACTGTTTGCTGAACGGGAAGACTGCCTGGAGAACTTAACATGCAACGCAACAGTGAAAAGACGAAAATCAAACTAAAAACAATACGGAAGAGCAGAATATGGGAAATAGCAAAGTTTTGTGCTTGTGTCATAATCCACATCACGATAAACGTCATTGAGTAAATGTAAAAGCGGGGTGGTATATATATATTTGCTAAGGCACATGTAAAAATGCTCACAAAATGTACACATGCACAGTAATAGGGCGAAGTGGAGATATTCCGAGCGTGCTTGCCATTTTAAATCGTAAATTTTGTTTTCTAGGATTGTTGTTGTTGTTGTTGATTTTTCTATTATTAAAATAAAAGCCGTTGATGACGTGTAATTTATAGTGTGGACTTTGGAGTTTTATTTAATAAAAACTTTAATCATGTCGGCCAACGACAATGTTTCCGATATGGAGATTGATCAAGGGGATGTGAAAACAGAAAGAAAGGTCGGGGAAAAGCTTGTACCGGTGTGGTATGATTCAGATGATGATATTCTGTAAGTGGTTAAGCTAAATTGATACATTTATAGTTTTTCAGCATTCATGAATTAATGCATGTCAAAATGGGATTAAGTAAAAGTTTGAAAAGATTTGTATTTATTAGTGATAAAGCAAATTAATAGGTGTCAATTGTAATTTTTGCAAAATTTTGTCATTGCCGTACAGGGATGAGCTTGGTGTTAAAAGCCGTAGAGTGAATTTGGAATCAAAGCCGGACAAAAGATATGAGGAAAGACTGCAGGATACATTTCATTTGGCTTTCGGTCCAACACCAAAGTGGGCAAATCTTGAAAGAATTTTGGGAAATAGAAAGGTCTCCGTGAATATTCAAATTAGCTAGCTTCAAGTTGAGATTTGAGATGGATTAAACGATATTGGAATCACGGTTACTGTGGATGATGATGATCACATTTTAAATATCAAGCTTTTGAAGGTTTGGCATTTGAGAGAACTGGAAGATTTGAATTTTGAATTTGAATTGCCAAATTTATTTAGGTGACGAAGATTATAAATTTATGAAAGTATATAGTATTTTCTTGTCACCTCCTGTCCTGATGATGAAGGAAATTAAACCTTCGAAAGCTCGACATTCATCATTTAAAATGTTATTGTCAGTAACCGTGATAAATTTTTCCAATTGTTTAATTGGCGGATGGAAAACCTCAACCGAATGACCGTATATTTCTTGTGTTCTGTAGACCACAGAAGAATACAGCGACGATGAAGATGTTGGAAATCAAGACTCAAACGAGGAAAAAAAACTAGCCAAAGGAAATTTTGAAATATTTCGCGTAGCTGATTTAAATTCCGCTGGAAGAGAGGAAGGTCGTCTTATTAGATGTATCGATTTCCATCCAACACACAACGTTGCCCTTGTAGCAGGAAATTCCAATGTTGTTGGACTTTACACTGTACGTTTGAAATGAATGTATAAAATCTAAAAGCCATTTGATATAAGGTTAATATACGGACATTATATGGTACTCGTAAACTCGTTGTTTTTCACAGGTGGATGGGACCAAAAATCCGCTCCATCAGAATGTGAAATTCGAGAAATTTGAAATACGCAATGCATCATTTTCCTCGAGTGGGCACGAATTTTATGTATCTTCAGGTCTTTTCAATCACTTTTATACATTCGATATGAGCTCTGGCAGTATAAAAAAGACGAGACCCTGCTCAACTAATTCAAGGGAAACGATTCGGGTAAGACCGAAGCACACAGATTGAACTGATGAATGTATGTTCTAGACGATTTTGCTCATTCAATCCTTGATCGTTATCGTTAAAACTACTTATTAGAAACTGTATCCAAGTCCTGATGGGCAAGTTTTAGTGGCCTTAGGACATCATGGAGATATTTACCTGTATTCCAGTAAATCTAAAGAAGTTATAACGACCTTAAAAATGAATGGTGAAGTTAGTTCTGTAACATTCAATTCAGATGGATCTAAAATGTTATCAGTTGGCGGTAAGTTGTTTAATTAACAAAGCTAGGCTGTTCAAATAGTCATTTACTTTTACTTACTGTTATATTGTAGATGGGCAAGATATTTTCTGTTGGGACATGAGAAATCGAGTCTGCTGTGCAAAATATACGGACGTTAGTCTACAGTACAATACGCAGATTGCTAGTTCAGAGAAAAATGTGGCTCTTGGAATGACATCAGGAATTGTGTCTGTGTATGAGAATTTTGCAAGTGATCACCACACGACACCCACAACCATACACATCAATCCAATGAAATCCCTTCAAAATCTAGTAACATCTGTGACATCATTGAACTTCAATAGTACCTCAGAAATTCTCGCAATGGCTTCTTCGGACAAAGCAAACGCTATAAGATTGGTAAGAAAATTACTACTTACAAAACGATCATCTTAATTTAAGTGATATTATTAGGCCGTCGCACCTGCTGAATAACGAAAAACCTTGAATATTGAAACAGGTGCATGTCCCATCGTTAACAGTATTTCCAAATTTTCCTTACATTAATGCGGATTTTGGAAGACCTCAAACGATAGCCTTTACACCTAACAGTGGCTACATGGCTGTCGGTGGAAACAAAGGAATTGCTTATCTTTTTAGACTTAAAAAATATGAGAATTACTAAATCGATTCTCCCACTCAACCATACTGTGTATGGTAAATAATTTTTATGAGTACATTTTCATTAAATAAACGTAAAAAATATCAGTTTTTATTGATGCATCTATAATATTGCATCGTGTAATACTAGTTACTAGGTTTTGATTTAAACGGACGATTCAGCCTTCAGCCAACTGCTAATTAAAACTGCATTTAAACAAACAACAATATATTATAGAGCCGGCAGATATAAATTAAACAAGGCTGCACCCAAACTCAAACAATATTCATCCACTTGATTTAACTCAGCTTTAAACTTGTATTAACGAGGTTTGATAAATCTCCTTGATTAATGCTTGATTCGCCATCGTCATCGACATCATTTGGTTCCGATTCTTCTGAGATTTGATCATCGCTTAAATCTTCATCAAAGTTATCATCTTCATCATTTATTTTCATTGGTCGAGGCGTAAGCATGTGAACATTGTATCTGCTATCCAGTGAGCCATGCGCCTTTAATTTATGATGGGCATATAATTTATTATTTTGAGCTTCGGAAGCCATGGCCTGAAATTGAAAAGAAACAAATATTGGACTTCAACCATTTACGCTATAGTTTTACGAGACGAGAACAATTTACCTCTATTTGCTGATATTTATCACAGCTAATTTTAATAGTTTCTTCCATCGATAAAAACTTCGTCGTTTCGTAACTGTGTGCGGGAGCCTGAAGACACTCGTCCCATTTTGTGAGCACCTTTTTCTCGGAGGATTCTTCCTTGTGCCTTAATACTGACGTTGACACTACAGGTTTAGAATTGTCCCTACACCTATTGGCATCGGAGAGTTGATTATTCAGTGTTCTTGCAGGAGAAAACTTATTCACTGGATGTTCTGACTTTCGCACGTCTTTTTCGATAAGCTTAACTACATATCTATCGGGCATTGAATTTTTCTTAAGTCTAACATTACGTACTTCCCGATCAAAATTGCTTGTGCTCACACTAGGATTCACTGAGCTAGCATCTACAATAAATGATGGTTTGGGTTCTCGTTGAGTAATTTGTGATGAGGCAATAATTTCCAATGCGTTCTTTTCCGGATCAACTAATTGTACATTCCCATCGTCATCACTGTTGTTCATTTCTTGTGTTTTCCAACCTGAATGGGTTGCCAAAGTCCACTCAAGCTTTCCGATATCTGACATTGGCGCTTCATTTCGCCTAATAGACTGCTTCCTCCGTTCTAACTCCGCTTCAATTTTGCTAACAGACTCTCTTAACTTGGCCCCTTTATCTGAAAGCTTTTGGATTAATTTCCTGTAAATGCAACAAAAATTGAATTATTCTTTATTTATTAAACAAAAACACATCGTAGATCTTTAGTTTTAAATAAACTAACCACTTCCAACTTCTAAAAAAACCCGAAAATGAAAGATTAAACTTCTTAAAGCTTTAACTACTTTAACTTTAACTGTTATGCATTCTATTTACTTACTTATTAGCCAATATGGACTTTTGCCTAAACAGCTGCTCCTCCAACGCAGGTATTGGCATTGTATCACTGTTTGCACGTTCCGAACTCATCCTTATGCTATAAATGTGTTATGACAAAAATTTCTGAAGGGAGTAGGTTTGTTAAGTTAATGATGATAACTGAAAACCACCTCTAACTAATGACACCTTGCCTGACAAGTGAAAAACAGGACTTCACAATGAACTTGACACACTCTTTTTAAATTGTGTTGTACGTCTAAATATAGTGGAATTAAATTTTTCAGACAACCCGTTCGACTATGGACTGTAGATAAGGGGTGAATGCAATGAATGCATGTCTCAAAATAATCACAATCAAATTCTGGACGTCCCTTTTTTACCCCTTCCCTACTAAGGGGCCGTATCTCATGGGGTAGGATAAGTAAGTACCCCCGCGTTAACAATGCTAGAACTAGAGAGTAACTAGTTATTCACGGAGTAACTATTCGCTAAAAATTAATGATATCCCTTCCAGCGGTATAAACACTTGGTGCATGTGTGAGGTGAATGAAGTGTGTACGTAAAGTAAATACATATATGCATATGCACCATGCACTGCTTTTATAGGAATTTTGCGAGTGCGGCAGTAGAAGGTTCCTCAAGCTGACTAAAATGAGCAGCGACCAAGCACCCGACACTGGGATTGGGATATTAAGAAACCGAACGGACGCGTGTCGTTGTCGATTAGTTGTACCCCAAAAACCGCTCACGAAGTACATCTTCGTTTCCTGGCAATGCATAGCGGTGATTAGTCAGATAATGCGTTGAAAATAATGAGATATAAAAAAAACTGGCAAAAACACACTAACCTTACTAACAGGTCTTATAAACTGATTACACGGCTAGTTGTACCAAAGACACGTTTCCTACATGTACTATAGTAAAACCTTATTTGAATTTTCTTAAACAAACAACTTTAACAACTCATGCCCCATTTGACCTGCCAACATGTTTGTGTAAGTTTCAGTCAGCCAACGTCTCAAATATTATTAATTTCATTCCATAATATTCCCCTCTATTATTTATAGCTCTCGTAAATCCAAAGCTACCAAAATGGCACTCGAAGAATTTTCCCCTATTCAGGTCAATGATTTATTTCCACTTCGTCAATTACCCAAAGGACCAAAACTTCCACAGGTTTTGAAACTTTTTAGAGGAGAAACCGCTGAAAATATTTACCATGAAATGAGCGACTTTGTAAATTTCTCCCAAGCCTTTTATCTGTTACTAATTTTTCATTTTTTCGAAAATTGCAAACCTTTTAAAAGTTTCCAATTTTTCGTTGCAGTTAAAAGGCGAAACTGGAACACATGAAGTGCATATAGTTCGACTGTATGGCGAAGAGTTTGAAGTTATAGATAAACCAGTCCTTCAAAAAATGATTTACAACATTGTTTGTAGTTTACTAAATTTTCATTATATTTTTGAATTAATCACGGTTACAGTGGATGATGACATTTTAAATAATAAATGAAAAAATGATTCCAAATCGTATAATACATCAACAATGTCAATTTACAATGTGGGTTTCCTATATTGTGTACAGAAAAAGATGCCTGGAATGTTGGAATCCGTAACAAAACGGTTGCCCGTACTGTTGGAAAAGCTATCTACAGCTTTGTGGAAGGGAGTATTCACGGCACAACCAGAATTCCTTATGCTTATCCCAGTTACAGTTTTAGCAAGTAAAGCGTCCTACTTCGTGATAGGTACTGCTGCCCTTGCATACTATGGTCCGATTCCAGGTCATATGGAACTGGAGAAAACGTGGCATACTGTATTGGACTATTTGCAGTAAGAATTACATACGCTGATAAAATGCACGCTACATATTTGCTCAAATAGTTCTCCTTAATAATTAAAACCCATTTGAATTTTAGATTGACAGTTCCACTACTCGTAAATGTGAAGAAGTTTGAAGAATCAGATACAAAGCGGCAACGTGTTATTGCCGTTTTGGAAGCTCTTGCTCGAGCCGAACAAGACATTCGTAAATTACAAAAGTTTTCTAAGGTTAAGCTTGACAATTTTGCAATTTTTCTCGACAACTTCTCTTCCAGACGGAATCAGCTCTTGCATCCGTGCTATAGCGTTGGAGTTGTCATCATTGATAAATGCATCATACATCCAAGTATTCCTTGTTCAGCAAGAAGTTGTGGAAGAGAAAAAGTTGCTTAAGTACTGTAATTTGGGAAACTTGCAGATAAATACTGAAAAATGTCCTAGTCCCAATGTGATTTGTACAAATATCTCGCGATGAAATAATAATTCATTATTGCTTTTCATAGTATGAGAATGTCAATGGTTGTATGTTTTTATCTTTGAATAACCAGTGCCATAACTCAGAAGACATAAAAGTCTCCTTAGACACTTGTGTTGGATATGTGGCAACTCATACTAAGAATCTACGAGCTAACAGTCCAGCCGAGCTTTCAAGTTATGGAATCAACGATAAGGTTATTCACTCCATTGGAGGCTGTGTAGTCAGGTAATTTGAAACAATACAAAATTAGCTGTCAATGTAACATATCTAGGTAAATATCATTGCTATTAGTTTGAAATGTATTTTATGGTTTCCAGTAATATAATGTGCATATCCATGTCAGAACACTCCGGTGAGGCACCATTGATCCTGGAATTATCCGAAAAGCCGGGTGGGTTTAGTTACCACGATGAAGAACAGGCGCAGCTTTTTCTAAAACGGGCTGCAGCCATTTTATCTTCAGCGATTCTTTTGGACTACAAAAAGAAGGCCATTAGAAGGCATGGAATACGCAATGAAGTGCTAGCTAATATTGGGGAAGTTAGTCACTTTAAAGTGAAGCAGTTGATGGAATTGAAATTTCAGTATTCATCCTCATTCCGAAAGAAACTTCAGGAATTCCGGTTTACAATGCGAATATTTCCTGATCATCAAAGTCCTGGTGTTATCTTATACATGTTTATGGATTTGGGTTTTGTTGAACGTTGGAAAATGAGAAAATCTACTTTGATCCGGTAGGAAGAAATTACACTATTTATTTACAATGTATCGCATTAGAACAGAATTTCTCTGGAATGTATACACATTAGCTCGTAAAGAACGCTAACCGAACTGGATAAGTCCCCCCATTGATGATACGCACCAAACTGGAAAAAACAGATTTTGACTAATAACAATTTACCTCAGATGCCATGTTGCACTTCATTAATCTCCACTTGTTCTATTGTGATACTTTTTCCAGCTATTTAGGGGTTTAAACTTAATTTTAAAACAATACGGCATGATTGCTTACTTCTGCAGGTTTATCTTAAGCATGCAGCAAGGCTACCGAGATATCCCCTACCACAACTGGAAGGTTTTTTTTTCTTCATTTTTTTGAGCTTTTTTCCATAGAAGCCTTGCCCCTTCTATAGAAATCGGACTTGTACCTTACCTAATAATACACATTATGCAAAATGTTTTCGTCATATCGTAATTAATTTATAGGGAAACGGTTATTATTTGTCTTTCTAGCACTCATGTTGCGTTACACATTTTACGTATCTACTTTTGAAGAAGTTAGATTTAGTAGGGATTGGATATATCACGTAAGTCATATATTTCGATTAGTTGTCACCTCCCATAGAATGTTTTGATTCCCATTCCAGTTGTCAGTGCATTGAAGTCTTTGCAAAATTCCATTTCTTGACATTCACAGAGATTTGGAAGCCCTTACCATGATAATTTCTGCCCTTGCACATGACATTGATCACAGAGGTCGAAACAATCATTTTAACCTATGCACAAAGTCTGAGCTGTACCATTTATACAAACAAGAGGATTCCATTATGGAGGTACGTAACCTGCAATGCACGTTTATAATTTGATAAAACGTTAAGAATCACATTTTATTTGTCACACTGTTCAAATTATGTACCTTTTAGAGGCATCATATTGCAGTTGCTCTAAGCGTTCTTAACTCTGAAGACTGTAACATTGTCCAAAATCTTTCCGATGATGAGTACCGAGAGTTTTTAGACTTAATACAGTGGAATATTTTAGGTATTGCATTTAAAGCCTCTATTTCTTCTGCTTTATTGTATGTTATTTGATTATTTCATGTCTTTATCATTTCAGCTACCGATTTGGCTCAGTACATGCAAAATCGGTTTGAATACTTCTACACTCTGAATCACTTTGATCCCACTAATAAGACGCATCGAAAACATTTGAGCGCGATTGTAATGACCACTTCTGATTTATGTGATAATATTAAAACATGGGATGCAAATTTACCGTGTGTGGTAAGTTTTATTACACCAACAAACCAAGAACATCACCGTCCCATTTTTGGCAATTCACGATTATGCAAATCAACTCTGCTTTATCAATGCACTTTTACTTTCAGAAAAGCATATTCCACGAATTCTTTGCACAGGGGGATGACGAAATGGCTCTTGGGCTCAAGCCGGTAAATATTTTTACACTAGTCTACGGTCTAAATATACTAACAAGTGTATTATAGTGTACTTAATAAAACGAGGTTAATACATTGTGTGATGAAATGGGTACAGATGCCAATGATGGACCGCCGGGTGGCATATATTCCTCAAATTGAAATCCAATTCTTACATAACATTGTTCGTCCTGCTTATAAGTAAGCAAGTAATAGGTTTTATTGATACACCTCATTTACTCTCTCATTTTCTTGTGTATTTTGTAACAGTACTTTGCGATTATTTGTAGGGCTTTGGCAGATTTACTGCCACAAACTAGAATGTGCCTGATGACTTTAGACTACTTTGAGGACTTGTGGCTTGTTTCCACTTCCGTTTTCGATGAACATTCAAATACAGATGATCCTCTGCTGATTCTAGATTTAAAGGAAATGCGAGAAGAGTACTTGCGTCAGAAGTCAGCCCCTAATTTGCAGCATATTCTGGAAGAGCATGGGATTCCTGCAATTTCAATTGCTAATATTGGTATGAAACAAGGATCTGCTACATCTGTGTCTGATGCGAAACCATCTAGTCCTGGAAACATAGATATGAAAGATAGAAAGAGTTCAATCAACCTGCACCCTCCAAGACGGTCTCTCTCACGACTTCGCGTTGGTTGTTATGATTTTGCCAGAAACTGGATATGCTGTTTTATTTGCAAAAATAGAGGATTAGTAGCCGCTCGGGCGGTGAGAAAATTAAATTTGGGAGCTGAGTATTTGGATAAACGAGTCAACCAATATGAACACCGGAGAAGTATTGACAGTGCATCTGCACATCAATTGGAGCATCCTAATCAAATATTAATATAAATAATGATGAAATCATAAGGGTTTGTCATCATGACTGATATTTACAATTACACTAAAAAGCGACTCATTTTTATGTTAAATAATAAATCACTATAATTATTGTTGCAGAAATTCATAATATTTCAGAGACATTATCTGCTGATACACCATTTATATCTCCACCCATTTTTATCTATATTTACATCATATATAATGAAAAATACAGAGAAGTCAGCAATCGTACATTTTCTGTAGCTTGTCAATGTCAGTTTGCTGCAAGTCTCCAGTTGACCCTACCGGAGTCCCGTTCTGTATAAAACCATAAAGTTTATTAGATTGTTTTAAAACGTGTCGACGACATTGCTAGTGCGATTTTAAAATACGAAATCAATGTACCCGTGAAAAGATTGTTGGACTACCATTCGAACTGAACGCTGTCGAACGATAATGCATGATGCTTCTGGTGTTGTACGAAACACCATAAGATGTTACCTGGGTATGACTAAATTTGTTGAAATTGTGCTCGGTACCTACAAACAATATAGATCTTGATCTGAGTTACCAAACGAAGTGTACTAAAATTTCTCCACTTGCTTAAATTACCTTGCTGAATATTTTGCCACAAAATGCCAACAAAGTCATCTCTGTCCGGTCGACTATGCTCATGCCAAAAACCCAAAGCGTGGATCAATTCGTGCATGATTGTACCAATACTTATGCATCCCGGACTCTGCAAACTCAAGTCCTGTTGAAAAGAAATTTGGAAAAAAGCAACCTATTATATCTGAGAAATGAACGACGTTTGAGGAAATCTTTGTAATGATGAAGTATCTGTTCGGATCGTATCTTAAAATTACCTGTGACCCTCCTCTTTTCCCCACGTGTGACCAGCAACCACTCAATTTCTTAATGTGAACATAATCACCTGTTGGTGTGGCGTCTCGATTATAAATACCAAATGTGATGCAAGGTAAGGCTTGGCTAAGGCGAAACATTGCACTATTGATCAAGCTCCGTTCTTAGGCGTCTAAACATTGTAATATTTAGGAACATTTTTATAACACCCAATAATATTAATTTCCAGACTCAACCTCATTTCCGTATAAATATATCTTCGAGCCACAATAAATATAATTACTGAAAGCGGAGTTGATGTAAACATTGAAGGTTTGATTCCATTTGAATTTGTCACCGATTATCCCATTTTTCTGCCATGAAATGACATCCTCCTTAGCAGAACAGTCCAGATAAGTTCCGTTCTGTATCTCTTGTTCCAATAGACGAGCTATTAACCAATATTAAGAATAAAGATTTAGAAAATAAACACAAGTGGGTACGTAAGAAAGTATTAAACAAAACAGTTGAATTAATGGACACACATTTTAATCTATTCTCTTGTTTTGGAGATAAAAGTAAATTCTGTTGAGATATTGATTTGCATGATATACTTGACACGAAGATGAAGTAGAATGATATTGTAATTAAAAAGAATGGCTTTGACATAAATTTTATGTAAACCATCGTGACTCTGGAGCCTGTACAATCGAAGCTGTTAGCTAACTCGCAAGATCTGGGTTGTAAATCGATGAATATTCTTGGATCCATCTCGTATTTATGTTCCAAATTGTTGTGACGTTTTTTCTCTCGTAATTAGAGTATGTACAAAACCCATCATCATCTGATGGGAGTTTTAAATACATGATCAAATTTGTTGAGTTTGTGGAAATCGTATGTTCACCGGTTTCCAGCAAATTACAAAACTATAAAGCGTTTGGATAAAGGCTCATCCTCGACTCGTTCTTAGTTCTTGGTAGCAGAGACTAACGAGCCTCTTTGTTCCTTGGAAATCATGTAGACTTTAGAATGCATCGTCAAGATAAAATGTTTAATTGGCGTATTTTAGGAATGTGTGCGTCGCAGTTAATTGTGCTATAATATTTTACCATGTAAATTATTTGTCAGTGACACAAAATACATGGTCGACTGTAACGGTTTCTGATGAATCGAATCGTAATCGCCATAAATCTTTCTCAGGAAGCGTGCATGCGTCCATTTGCAAAGTTCATCCTAGCTGGTATCATTTTATTTTATCATTGATTGAACGATTATTTTTGCCTGCAATATGGTGATAAATATTTAAAGCATAATATGCTAATTTTATCATACTAACAATAATTTACATATGGACAATATCTGGAAAGTTGTTAGTTGTTACAAGGGTATATATTAGCGTAGATACATCCAAATCTATTTTAAACTTCTACAAAGGCTTGCGTCATACCTCTGTGCGTCAGAGAGAGGATTTGCGATAAATTCTTCTCCATTATTTCAGAATTTAAGTTTTATAAAATTAATAGCAAACAAATAAAAGGGCAAAACTTAACCCGAAACAAGATTCTAAAGATTGTTTATTTTTACATAATATTGAATTGGAATGTACATTGATGGGTTCCAGTGCCCTCTCCATCCCATTATGAGATGAGATATAAATATAACTGTTTTCCTAAGTAGCAATACGAAATTCAGTATTCGGTAGTATCTGCTACCACCTGCCAAAAGTCGTCCCAAATTTTACAAAGAGTTATTATCCATCCTATTGGTGAAAATTTCTTTTGGATTCAGAGATGGCAGGTGAATAATGTAAACCATTTCCTTAATCTTATTGATGCTTTGCTGTATTTACTTATTCAAAGGGATATGCAGCTATCAGAAATCAATTGGCATATTATGTCAAAATGATAACCCAACGGCAATTGCCACTAAAATTTTTCCGTTCACGGCTTATTGCCTATTAGAGAAACATCTCATCTCATATTTAAATAAACATGTTTTTTCACTACATTCAGCATTTGTTCTACTTACTTCAGTACTATAGTACTTAAACACGGAAAAAGGGTTAGGAAACTTGAATAAAATATACAACCACATACATAAGGATATGTAGGATAAAACAGTAAGACGTAAACGAGATGAAATAGAAACGAGACGGAATAGCAATATAAACGTATGGAAATTAAAAATTGTCAGGATCCAGGATAGTAGTAATAGTAATTTGTAGCAATAATTGAAGCCGTTGAAATTAGGTGAACATCAGGGGTAAATTCAATACGGGAACTTTTTCTTTCTTTTGCACTTAATTCTGCAATTGGGAAGAGAACAACGGAAATAGTGAAGATTTATCCGGGATTTTTACGAGAAAATTTCAATATCCGGGTTTGCAAATTACAAGTTTCTAGAGCAAGAGCTAGAGCACATATATTTGTTGCCCACTCACAATCAGTTGAAGGACTTTACACCTCCATTTTAAATTCATTCTTATAATTGGAGTTTCATTTAGGCTTAGGTTTATGGCAATTTGTAAATCTGTTGTACTGCATAATATGATGTTAAAGGGAATTCTGGATAGGAATTTCCGACTATGTAATCAACATTCACACATCGAAAACTACTTCAAATTCATCAGATATTTGATATGGTTTTTTTCAAAGGTGAAAAGCCATATTTCTGGATATACGTTTTGCTGAGATTGGAGGTGCCTTGCTTTCGTGTAGTTCGCTTCTCGTTGCACCTTAACAAGGTCCTTTGTCATAATTATGCTGTCAGACAGAACTCAAACTATCAGCATGTAAAAATTGAAACAGCCATGGTACATGCATGTACTAACTTACTTATTAGTTAAGTGCTAATCTAATACATACGCAACTTAATTTAAAAACTGAATTATTGATGAGAGAGAAGCCGACGTAAATAGCTCTAGTCTGTTACAAAACTTTCCCACTTGTTGAATTGAAATCTGCACAGATTTCCTTGCTCTTTCGATAATGCTCTGTGCACCAACTCATAGACTGCAGGTAAACTAACTTAAATATTTTATGCATTTTAAAGCAATAATCAAATTATATAAGCAAAATTACGGCTATACAAGAGTCGCTGTTCCAGATATCTGAACTTGCTAATTTTAGATATTTCTCTTGCACATCACAAAATATTAGTAAGCAACCGTACTTAAGTGTTCAAGCTAAATTCGATTTCAGCATCGTATACACATCACACAGTTTATAAGCATTGATTATTCCGTGAACGTATTCATTTACTTATTATCACCTTCACCCAAACGAAGATGACTAATATCCCAAATCCCAACTTGCGTGCCTCTTCTTTACTAGAAAACACCACTTTATATGTACTACTGTACTTATATACTGGAATCTCATGAAATAGCAAATTGTTAAGACGGCATCTCAACGCGAGTCTGCCTGCCTGTACATGGGAATCTTTGTGGATATGTATTGTATGGATGTAAAAAATACGAGTAAATAGACAGCACACATGACTCCAATCTATTTACTGTGCGGGTGGATCCTGAATTACCAATCAATGCCTCAAAACACATTCTGTTTGTGTTCGACTTCTCATGGATTTTCGTTCAGCTTCAGACTTAATGGTCATATAATATACATTATCAAGTTAAGTAAGCTTTAGCTAAAAATTACTTCACTCATCAATTCAACCTCACATAGAATCACCTTGCTCCACTCTGTCATGTAATGAACCGTGTAAATGACTCCCTGCTCTGCTCAAGTATGCTACTTCAATATGTACTCTTGTAGTAATACTCTCAACCAGTCATAGTCATTAGCTAAACGCGTCATAATGCAATATATTATCATTGAATTACATGAGTAAGAGTAAAACTTGTGCTACCACGTTGATACGTAAAAATTATCTACACTTCTTTTCACATTGGTCTTCATCCTACAAAATTACGTGAACCACATATATGCTTTAATGAGCCTATGCTGCAGCTGAGCGGAGAGTGTAATTAACCTGAGCAGCCAGAAGAAAGGAATGTATGTGTGTACGTATATAGTACATACATAGGAAGAACTGCAAATCACTGTAATTTTATATTTAACACTTTTAGTTTGCTAGCAATTTTTAATTTTTAATACATAGATATATAGTACAATGTATATATACGCACCATGCCATTTCGGGTGTAGAAATGAAAACAAGCCATGTAATTCTTGTTAACTCATTATCAAAACATAAATCACGTAATATGAAAAATCTTAATTGAATCAACTTAATCAAAAAACTCCTTCGGTCATCTTAATTACAAGTGTAAATCCTTGTTTACATGCATTCCAAACCAATATTGAGATTGTACACGTGAGAAACTGAATCTGAATGCCAATGCAGCCCTCATTACTCATACAATGCACATTCCTTTTTGTAATAATAATATAGTGAACAAAGGCTATGCGGTCATTCTCTTGTTGAAAAGGGAAAATGACAGTGGCAATGGTACCAGCTTGTACGTATATATTATGTATCCCTAATTTTGCAAAGTTATACCGATATTATGGTTTGCGGCTAAAGGATTGTGTTGCAGAAAGTAGAAGTAAAAGGAGGCTGCAGCTACCACTCGATTTTTTTCACCACACACCGCTATCCTATAATCATATTTAGGTATATCTTTTCTGACTTGACACTACCAATGTCAGATTTTCACGTTAGCTTGTCTTTCCCACTTTTAGCGATATACATAAAAGGATATTATTATGCAGATCGTTTTGAACTTGTGTGTGTACTTGTCTAATTTTTGTGTCGCCATACATCCATCTTACTTAGCAGTTTTTCTTTTTAGTAAGCACTGCGGATATTCTTCTCGCCTCTGTCCACTGATACATATTCTCTGTACGTGTGTAACGATGATATGATGGTGCCAAAAAGATAGAAATCAAGCAAGTGGTAATCTGAATGTCTCTTTTTTAGTTTACTGTGGCTAGTCAGAGTCGGCATTATCATAACTATTGTAAGCGGCGGTGGCGGTGGTCTTCTCTCTCTTCATCCATTCAATCTTCCATCTCATCATCACATCACCATCATCCTTTTCATCTTTCTTACATACAAATATTCGTGTGCAAAGAGAGGAGAGCGAGAGTGTACGGAGCATTTAGTTGATACGTTTTGCTCCAATATGCGCCATCATATCAAATGATAGCTTGTTAAGCATCGTCGAGATTGCTCGATAGGTTTTAGCTGAGAATCTCTAACACGACATGACACACACACACTTTTTGCTCCCACTGTAAATGAATACAATAACTGGGTGGATGAGATGGATATATTGAATCTCAAAAATTGTATATGACCATGTTTAAAAGTGTAATACATATATGTGCTGTAGACACATGATGATCGTCATCATGATCATAACAAATACAGATGGATATTATTTTCTTGAATGTAATATTCCCTCTGCTCCTCGTATTTTTTGGAGAATAACATGCGTGAAAAATGTATACCTTTTGCTGCCTTATTTTTTCTAATGTGTATGCACAAAGGTAGGTGGGTAATGTGTGTATATGATGTACTTATGTTCTCTGTGAGGTTTTGTGCATTTGCTCATATGATGTGATGAAAAATATATGTATTAGAGGACCTGCCTGCTTCTTTGCTTGCTCTGACTTGCCAATGAATTCTTAACTTTTATTTGAGTGCACGTTATAAGCAGACAAGATGTGTGTGAGTGAGAAAGAGATTTTGTGGTGGGTGTCTTGAATTTCTAGGACTCTTTTTTCGTCCAAATATTCCACCACTAGAACTACTCTTCCTTGTGTACAAAAGCAAAACCACTGTCTTCGACTTGCTCACTTGTTGGCATTCAACAAGTGAATCTGGGGATCTTCTTGTTTTCTTTTCTCCAGAACTAGAGCCGAGTCTGGAGAGCACACGGAGATGATGTGAAAGGAGGAGGGAACCCATCCTACTGGAGAAAAAGTTTCCAGTTTATGTTGCAAAATTTGTTTTGTTTTTTTCTGGGAACTTATATATTCAGCAAGTGGTAGACTATGTATAAAAATTGTTTATATGTGTAAATTTCTACAGTTATTATTATGTATTGTGAAGTTGAGCTGTAGGAATGTAAATAATGTGAATAGTTTTTGAGACACTGAAAGATAGACCTACCAGCAATTTTTGGATAAAGATGCCTTAAAGTTATCGCAACATTTGGAGTCAGTTACCTGTTAGCTTTTTTAAAATTGCCAATTCGTAGGGTAAGAGTGGTAGCAACAAATTAATAGATATATGGCTTCACATTTTCATATTCAGGTGCACAACAAAAAATTGTTAAAAACAGTTCCAGTTTAACGTCCAGCTTGGCCTAACAATAAGTGTAAGTCCAAAATGTAATTACGAAAGGGAAATTGTTATATTGTGTATATTTAATTTAGGGATAATGTAAAGGCTCTAAAAGGTCTTCATTTGCTTGGTGTTAACTAGTGCCAAATTTTGGAAAACACAAGAAAAAATTCAAAACTGTGCTGCGTTTTCACATATATTTTTATACATATTCTTGATTCTTGTTAGCAGCTACACTATAAAACCGAACTTGCCTTTACATTTTTTTCAACAAGAAATCTACAGTTCAGAGGAATCGTATCTGTGATTTAAAATCTACCTCATCACATGCCTTACCTCATTGAATCCAATTTCAATGATTTGACATCGCATACTTCAATTTTCTATTAATAGAGTTAATCACATTAAAATCTATACAAATTTGCAATTCTTGTGATATATGTTGTGCAGCTTGTGCAGTTAATGGTGATAATCTTATTATATTAAAAGTAAAATCAGTTTAAACTCTCAAAGGGTGACGTTGTAAAATAATTAGTTTGGTTTTCTTGTGGAGGATCAGCCCCTTACGCAAAAGGGGCTGTGTGTGAAAAAGGTAATTTCCCTCATTTTGCACATTATGCTAAATGTCATTAAAGTTTTCATGCTATTTAAATATTTTGAGAAGTTCCTTAATCCATTGAATTTGTAATTATTATGAAGATGGATCCAACGATCTGGAATACCCGAGCCGTCATCGTCCATCGGGATGACAATGGCTATGGACTCACCGTTTCTGGGGATAATCCTGTAGCTGTGCAGACAATCAAAAAAGGTAGATTGAAGAAAATGTAGAGGAATGTTTACTTAAATTGGAGGTCAAAAAATATTTCTTTCATCCATGATCATAAGTATTAGATTGTGCAAAACACAATTCAAACGACAGATTTGAGGAAAATTATTGAAATTAATCTATTACGAAGATTATTATTCGGTTGGAAAATTTTTCATATCGCTCAATTCTGTAATCCGACATCCGACACGAATGCATTCCAACTGGTCTTCCACTGTCCAGCTAAAATAATTAAAATAAATAAGTTAAAATGTATATATCAATATCACTTTTAACTATTCATCTGGAAAATAGGTACATTTATTCAATAGTTACTGTATTATATTTTTTGTCCATGTGTATAAGTATCCAATATCCTTAGTTCGTGATTTTACAATAATGTGACATGCGACCATTAAAGAGAACTTCACCGGTAGCGTAGCTGATTCTATGAGAAAAAACCTACCTTGTCACCAATTCTGTGCCTCCAATTTTTCTCACATCGAAGCCCTTGCAATAACTAATAAAAAGACTCAGCCATCATTACTGACATTGTTAATACGTATGGCCAAAATCGATGATGACTTTATGTCGTTTAAGTTGAAAATTTCTGCTCAATCGTAGTTTAGTTCAAAAGGCTAAATCATGTCACGGCACTCCATCCAACAAATTAATAAAAGGAAATAGAGGTATTACATTGCACAACGTTAAACAATGATTTATCCAACGGCACTGTTGCAAGTACCCTCAACACAGTAACACACTAAATTGGCGAATGGATGAAGTCATGCAGTTTTGAACTTCAAACAGCATTTTCCCACTCACGTTCGCTCCCTCCCTCCCTCATAAACATAATTTGCGCATTCTCTATCCCATTTAACCTCGACATCATACATGTTTTTGCAAATATTTCAAGTTAAACAGAGGCGTACTGAATACTAATTACTTTATCAAAGAGTGCTCCCCCACAAGAGCATTCTTATATTTTGCACCAGCGTGACAGGAAGGGAGAAAGACACCTTAACTCTTGTAAATCAACCACTTCCCATTTAAGACACATGCTAAAATCCTCCATTATTGTCGCTCTCCTTAAATCTTTCAACTTCATATTTGGCAAGGCTCTAACTCAAAAAAAAATACAATGCAACTGGTGTCGCTATCCACAAAAGAAATTCCATTATTTCAACTGCTTAAGGCACAAAATTTTTCTTGATGTCTTTCTTAACATTAAAATGAAATGATGAGTTGCGACTCAGGTTAATGGTTAAATAATTCATATGTATGTACACCCAAGTCTCAATTCTTAGAAAAGTTCTCATTGAAGTTTAAACTGTGATAACGTTTTATGAAGTCTACTACTCCACAACATAAGAAAAAGAAAAGCTGTGTGAGAATACTTAAGAACCATGTTTAGGTAGGAAGTAACCCCTTCGTATGCGTACAAAATGCCGCTACTGCAAAATATGGGAAAGGATAAGTTGAGCGAACAAATAAATTGGCAATTGAGATTTTCTTAATGCCTAATAACCACAATTCCTTACCCACCCATCTATCCGCCGCCACCATTTGTTTAACCTCAGGTCATACATATATATTTGCTAAAAGCATTATTCACTCAACGTTATTGCCGGGATCGGAAATATACTCACTTAATAGCTTGAGTAATATTTTTTGGCAAAAGTTTCAACGTCAATTATGCATACACGTGTGTTACCTACACCAGCGAATTTTCACTTTTTTTCTCCCCTCTGCACTCTTCTATGGTTCTTATTGACTGCACACTTGACTTGGCGCTGTACATAAATAGTTGGGGGACTGTCGAAATTAAGAAATTAAAGATGCAGATAGCTCACATATTTTTTCTTGTAGATATCACTTTCCTTCTTGAAATCTTCAATGCAATAAGCTTAAAGCCGGCTTTCAACTAGATTAACTTGTGAGACAAGTTGTGTGAGATGAGCTCTCTGCTCGAGATCATTCACATTCGACGACTATAATGTTGATCATCTTTAATAGCTTTTTGATATGTAACAAAAGGAAGTTGTGAGACTGAAACCCGAACAAGTTGTCGTCGTTCTTGTATACATACCAAAGGCTACACAAGTCATTAGCTTCTTCTTTTCTATTATTGTGGGAGTAGTCAAGTAGTTTAAGCAAGTTATATCCTTCGCATCGCTGTTGAGCTCTCTCTCACAAAGAAATCAAATTTTTAACATTCAACTGCATTTTTACCGTTCTTCAAGACTCATACGCCGCACTGTCTACTTGCTATATAGTTCCTTTCTCGACACTGATTTGTATTTCGTCGCCCAATTGCATCTTTTTCTTTACTACACTTATGACAAATCAAGGTCAGGTGATTGTGAGTGATTAGCAATTGGCAAGTTTTGACAGGACGGTTGTTCATTTATTAGCGAAATAGAAGGCGGTGGCCCTTCCTTATTTGCTCTCACTGTCAAAATTTTTGCATCCCTAGAATTTTTGCGTAGCTCACCGCAGAGTGTGGAGGGGAGTGATGCCAAAGCAGAGAGTTCAATTTTGGCTTGTTAGAGTTCAGATGTACGCGAGGAAAAAAACCTCTTCATACTTACGACGAGTAATAATCCACATCATAAATCAAAATCATGCAGCTGAGTAATTAAATGCAATAAATTTGACTTTGTGTGCATCATCATCTTCTTTCTTGCCTTTCCCCTTCCTCACAAATTTGTCCTCGAATGTATGATAGATTGCAAAATATAATCTCATTGACTCGCATGTCAGAGAGGAATGCAACTTTTGAAGAAAAAAATTATCCACTACCCACTAACCTTTTACTTATGTAGAAAGTGTCATGTACAGTGTACAGCAAGGGAGAATGTAAGAGGAGATAAAAATCCTGATTTTTCCTTACTCGACAGCTTTAATTTTTAGCTGAAGGATGGGACGATAGGATATACGTATCACTTCATTTTTGCATATTCAATGCACAGTTCATCTGATCAGATGATTGACAGTGGTTAGTGCCAGACTTAAACTTCAAGTTTTCTAAATATCCCTTACATGTACTCCACTGCGTGTGAATGACTGACAATGTGAAATGCTATAATACGCTATTTTTTGTCTACTTGCCGTGATCAAATATATCATGTGGCAAAATGATGCAGTGCAATGAGGGTATATGCATTGCATACCTATCAGGCTAACAGATCGCACACAGAGACAAGCTAATCTTTCATTTTGCATGCAGTTTTTTTTGAGGATACGACCTAACTTGACCAGACGAGGTATTGTTTGAAATGTCTTGGGATAGAAAGAAGGGAAAATGGTGACAGCCGACATAGCTCAATTTAATGTGCACTTTTCTGCATGTGGGTTTTCAAATTGCATGAGGGACACTTGTAGAATGCTTAATTTTCCTTTTCTAGATGAGACTGTGAGTTAATATCTTGCATAGTTTATTTTTTAGGGGATGAAGTGCGTCATTAGTTGGCTGAGTTCTTGGTTTCGCATTAAGGTTTCTAGAATGCTCGGATACAAGGAAATATGTGAACCTGAATTACCTAATGAAAATTTCTCATAAGCAGGTTCGTCTAGTATCTTGCGCAGCATTGTGAGTGCTAGCAATTCTCGTCGTAATGATTCCCATTTTTGTCTCTTAAATGGTTGTGATGACCATAGGGATTGCTTTACCAAGTGGGCTAATTTTACTCATAGGTAGTCGGTTTTTAACATTGGGATGATGACAGGTAATTTTGGGAGAAAACTGAAATTACACATTATGATTGGATAATGAGTTCGTTGTCTTCTCTTCTATCTATTAGTGGAGCTTGGATAATGGGGAGTTCTAATAGTAATTCAGGCATAGTTGATTTTACTTCCTTCCAGACAGAGAGAGAAACATATTCTTGATTATGGGAGTATAGCACATACAATTATGTCAAAAACCATCCTACTGAAACCTGGCTTATCCGAGTAAGCCTGCTGTAAATAGGTTTATCAAAGCTCAGGGTTAGGATTATTCACGGTTGAGATAAGAATACACTTGATCTGTTATGTGCAAGATGAGCATTGTCTTTTTATGAAACGGAGCTTGAATTTTCAAGCTCTGATCTCTCGTAGGCAGTCGTAGGTAGGGAAAACTAGCACAAAACTCAGTTAAGTACGGTGGGATTTTGTCAATGGGTTGTTGCTGGCTTCTGATAGAAGGTATTTCTTTCATTAGCGATGATAATTGTTTTCTGAGAACTCAGAAAAATATATGATGGCATATACGGATCTAAATACGTGATTATTACCAAACTGTATACAGTGCTGTAAGCGGATGTACTCGAAAGGTATACACGAACGATATGGTTGTTTCCTTAAACATGTGAGATGCACAAATCATGCATTATGTGCATAACCTCGAAAGCACTTTACAGGGTGTAAAACAAAACATAATTTAGCAAATCACTTATCTCTTTTTATTTTGCAGATGGAGCAGCAGATCGGGCCGGAATCAGGGAAGGAGACATAATCGTGAAGGTACACTACATTTATTTACTTATTTTCGTTTGCAGTTCCCCCTTTTAACAATAACTTACCTAATGCACTTTGTAATATTGTCAGTGTAAACTTTTAAAATTATTCGGAAATACCATTGAAGCTGATTATAAATTTTTGGTTTGGCTGGTATAAGTTTTATTTGAGCATGTATTTTAACTATTGGGAGTAGCCAATATTTAGTTCCAGTTTGCCACGTTCTATCACACCTTCGAATGAATGTGTACAAATATTCTGTTTTTAATTTTGCGTGCCTTTTGAATTTTCAGGTCAATGGAACACTAGTAGAGCATATGAACCATACCGATGTGGTTAGCTTAATACGAGGTAAGACTTAATTTTGTTTTTATTAGAGAGACAGGTGTAATAAGGTTTCAGGTTTGAATATACATCCGCGTGATTACATCGTCTGCATGAAAAACAGAGAAGTATCCATTTCGCATATTTCCGCAGTCGAAATCCTTCCATTTGTCACGGTCAAATATGTTTTTAAAGACGTCTTTACAGATTCGAACGGCTCCTTAAATGGAGGCATGATGGATTTCAGTTTTAGAGTTTAAAATCTCTCTTTCATGCATATTTGTTTAATGGGTTAGAAGGCGAAAGTAAGTTGGTGCCAATGCGAATACAATACTTTCTCACTTGAAAGATGATCTTACGAGCTGAAATGGAGAGAGATGAGATGAAGTGCAATTTGTTACGTACAGTAACGCTGGTTTATTTATTCACAAATGTATGCAGAAAATTTATGGGGCTAGAGCTTATTTCGGGATCCAACTGGATCCTGCTGGTTTTTCCTGGATCGTGATCATTTTGTGCAGGTTATGAATGATCTTCACTTCACGCGTTAAGTTACGCGAGACACTACTTCTTTGCCACTGATAAAAATTGACATTTTCAAGTGAACCCTAACAAAAGCAAGACACCAATATTCAAGACGTCATTTTCAAATTACATTTTCCTCTGAACTGAAACAAGTCAAAAATGAGCTGTGAGCAAGTGAGCATTTTGACAATAATGTGCTATTCACGTCAAATTTAACACGGTCCGAGGTCTCGTTACAGAGATGGCAGTGAGATGGTGGTTGTGAGTTTCGCGTCGTTGCAAACGTCCTTGTATTTCCTACAACCTCATTTGAACCAACTGTGTCGTAAAATGGAAGCATAGGCAAGCGGCGTCGTATAAACTAATTTATCGAGGAAAACTTTCTTAGCTTTAAAGTCTTGTAAAAAAATATTTCGTGATTAATTACCATACAGTGTATCCAAATGTGTTTTTCTGGTGAAAAAATTGAAGCTTAATTTGTTTTGCATAGGAAGACTATTACAAATTTGAATCATACATGATTTTTAAGGTCACTTTAGAATTCGCTACTAACGTGCCATTATGCAGCTCATTTGTTTTTATATACTAAGCAAAGCACAAAACAAAGCCCAAAATTTAGTTTAGTTTAAAAATGAAAAGCCCGAAGAAGACGAATTGAAGTTTGGTGAAAACGGCCTTTTTCGGGTAGATTTTGAATTTTTACTTTTCCTTGTAGAATTAGCTTCTAGCGTAATGCCCATTTTGGTAATTTTAGAAAACCAAAAGAATTTCTAATTACATTTTTGCAAAGAATTTTCCATATTTATATTGTCGATAACTTGATTGTTAATAGACAACCTCGAATCTTTTGTGTGGACTTAGGATAAACAAGATTGACGTGTTTTCCTTTATTTGGCCAAAATAAATTAATGAATTCTACGATAAAAAGCAAACACGCAGCTGCAACGGTTTCTATTTCAAAACTAATCTTGGTTACTTTTTCATTATATTTGGCAAAAATATGGCATAGTTTGTAGCAATGGTGACTTATGAACGTATAAACCGGAATATTTGTATTATGTACGTTTGCGCCTACTACATTGATTTTAAAAAAAGAATCCTCAAGTCAGATTATGTTGACTTAATGACCATTTGAAATTCTTTCCACTTCAAAGTTTATAATCATTTTCTTCCTAACTTGTAAAGCTGTCAACAACGAGTCAGCAGGGCCCAATTTCATCGTAGAAATGCAAAATGCGGAATCTGCATATAATGTATTTTGTACAATTTACCAAAATTTTAGTCGTCAAAGAAACAATTTTAAATGGGAAAAATACACTAAATGCGGATGCTGCATTTTGCATTATCTACGATGAAATTGGGCACAGATTGAGAAAAACGATTTTTATTTTATTTTGTTAAGATGTATAAAGTTCTGGAAACATTTTCTCTTTGCTTACAGAAAAGTAGTCTTGTAAGGAAGTTTTAATCGTTGTAAAACTTCCTGTTTATTTCTTATATTTCTCTTAAGGTAAAAACGAAAATGAATCATTCTTTACTGAAGAAGTAGGTAGACTGACGCCGCTAGTCGGTCCATGGGATTAAAAAAACAACACTGGATTGAAACTAGTCATGTTCAGTTGTATGTACCTAAGCTATTAAAACTTTACATTGTGATTTGGAGTATTTTCCAATGTAGACAGGGTGTGAAAATCCCAAAATGAAAAAACTACAAGGAGCACACAATTCGTGATGATGCGTTAATTGCTTAGTCAAACTTGTACTCTCTTTGCTCCTGACCAGGCATTAATTTCCTGGCATCATTTGTATTTTTGTAACTACTTCAATTTAACCACAAGCACAAATAAAGGAAGTGTGTCGTCTCTCCATCTGTTGTGAGGACGTGAAATGAATTTCCCAGTGACAAAATAAAACTTTCTTCTGAGATTAGTAAATAAATTCAGTTTAAAATTTGGCTAGTGACCATCCAGGTAACATCTTTTAAGCAGCATGCATGCATCATTTCTCGAGAGTCATAAAATGTGATGTAGAGCAACAGCAAAAAACCAGTTTGGAACATGATTTTTTTCCCTCTATTTGTAAACAACAAAAATCGCCTAGACATGTGTCGTTAAGAAAATTGAAAGTCTTTGAACTCTCATATACACTGTTGAGTTGAGTTGCAAAATCTTACGACTTGATCACATTAGGAAACTGATTGATCTTTGATTCAAATTGTAAACGACATCAACATATAAAAGTTGTACACAAACATTACACAGAAAAGTTCATGAGGTAGGCTCAACTGTCGGTTCATAGCTTGCTCGTAGCCAACTAGCTTTTTCCATTTACAATATTTCCCCCTCTTCATTACATTAATTGGATTGAAATACTGCGTAAATAAGGTTGCTATATTTTTTGGCAGTCTCCAAGACAGGATATAGATGCCTACATCTGCGATTTCCTGAGATGCGTGAGTGGAGAGACCGAGAGACCGACTTAGAAAGTTGAGTGTGGGAACGGGAATCAAAAACAAATCCGACCTGATTCTTAGAAAACACGAGTATCATCATCCTCATCTTCCAAATAATCATTTATATCTAGTCAAGTAATGAAATTAGCTATTCGATCTGTTCCTGTTTTTCTTCTTCTTTGAGAGCGAGTGTGGCAAATGTTTAGTCTGGAGCACGCAGAGTCTTCTCAGTTTTCACCTTTCTCTTGGGAAAGATGTAGACCTACATAAAACATATTCGTTGAGACAGTTCATTTCGTCTTGTGTTGTCGGCAATTTTCTTATATCTGGATTACATTATGTTTTACATCCTAAAATGAACTCTATCTTGAGCATCCTACTAAATCTAGCAGTGTATGTAGGTATTAACGCTTGCACTTGGGTGAAATAGTCCGTCATGGCATATAACACTGACTCATGAGCATAATGCATTAAGTTTATCATTGTGACTGTGACTACATGAAAGAATACGCTTATGATATATTTGTATCAAAGACTCTAATCTCGACCAATGTTTGGGGGGAAAAACATATCACTTACAAAAAGTTCATAGATAGGTTCGTCACATGGAGGTGGCGTAACATGCTGAGTTTCTGTAGTAAGTGACACCAAAAGTTTCTTAGTTTAAATATGGTACCATCACCATCCAATATTTTGGGATGAGTAGACGGATCACGTAATATTAAAATTGCTTTGAACCATAGCTCACCTCCTCCCAGTCTCACATTTTAAATTGCGTGGCATCCGTGGGAATCGTCTTTTTTATAGTTTGCCTTTACCATGCACGCAGTGTTTTTCTAAGAAACGTGGTTTGCATCGACAAAATCTGACTCATATGGTGTGCCACAGAGATTACAGGACGTGAAGGTGGAGTAGAGGATAAATGAATATAGGAGGAGGAAAATCAGTATCGCATCTTTTCCTTTTACAATATTCTCATTGTTATGCAAACAAAACGGGGAAGACGAGATTGGCATTTTGGCAATGATTCCGTTTCACGTCATGATGATGTACAACAAGCATAGTAAGTGTATAAGTCATATATAGGAGAATTTTATTTTGAGATACCTATGCACGATTCCACAAAAAAAAAGTTTGTGGGATTCCCCTGTCCTTGCTTTTTGGTGATTCGGGTGTAATATACAGGAAAGTTAACGATAGTATGCAGTTGTTCATTTTGCGAGGGCGATAGATGCCTAATCTGCGTTTAAGTTTTTTCCTTATTTAGAAATTTGTCATTTAAGTTCTCTCCAACGTACTATAAGCTAATCGCACTCCTGATGAAGAATTACATTTGTTTAGTGTACCAAAGACAGATTAAATCTGCCTGCAGTGGTGGGGGTGGGCCAAACCAGTTTCAGAAATTATAAAGCAGGACTGAACTTGAACATTTTTGAAGAAAACTATTATTATTATTGAAATCACACAAATGTTTAATATTCACAATTAACTACTGATACGAGCTTCGTGCGAAAATTCTATCACAAAGGTCTTTCGCTTCGCTAGATGGCGGTGATTATGGACGGCGAATCGAATGGCGAGACTTCAATCCGTCTTCAGCAATAATAAAGACATTTTGTAACAAAGGATTTTAAACTGTCAATCGCCAGGCGTGTAGGTTTCTTTGAATTGAAGCAATGAATGACAACCTGAGAAGATCCAAGTGTTTGATAAGGCGTGCACTCTGCAGAAACAAACATTTCATGTTGCACATAATTGATCCAGAATGAAAAGAAAGAAATGCATATCCCATCTGATTACAGTAAATTGTATTACCACGACTTTTATGGTAAGAGAAAGGAGCTAGCGACATGTAAATAATGAAAGACAAGGATCTGATATTCCATTTTAAAATGTCTCTCTTCAGAGGATTTACGTCTCATTCACACATCCAGCATATAACTATTGACTAATTCATCGTACACTTCACATTATATACGCATTGGAGATGGAGTAACTTTTTAAGTGTTCCTATAATATTGCATAATGTAATCTTCAACAGCTCATTTAGGAAACTAAAGCAAAGGGAGTGACAAGTTTCCTCTGAAAGTGAGCCCGTCAAAGCTATCAAAAGTCACAAGGTGACATGAAATATTGTAATTTATTACTCGCAGTAAAAAATCCTTTTCTCGCCTATTGTAAAAATTAACCTGCCATATGCTGACATTTACATTTAGATGTATTGCTAGTGGCTAAATGGCCATTAATGAAATGAAGTCAAGCCAACCTAATGAAAGACGACCAGTGCCGGTCCCTTCTGTGATGAGCTTAGTCAGCGCATCAAATGCAAATTAAAATGGAAAATAAAACAAGCCCCCCAATTTGTTAAATGTTCTCCTTTGCTAAAGTAAACATTCACCGCATAGGGAATGTGTAGGAGGATGATACTTTTTTTTGGTAAAGTGAGCTTTTAGAGTGACTCCTTCCCTTTGAGGCATTATATCACATCGACATCAGCTTTAGCCATCAAAGGCGCAGCTGTTAGTTACATTTCCTTTCGTACTGATTCCGCTTCTGATTGTGAACTCCTTTAATTATGCACTTTTTGGAAGTATATGACCTCCCATATGTGAAAATATAATTTCTACAATGTGACCTCTTCATTAGACGTATGCAGCTACCAAAAGTATCATTATCGCTACACCCACAAACCACACCTCCACTGCCTCACTGACAGTTGTTCTACATACAAAGTCTGCAAGTCTCTTCATGAATGCGTACACGTATTCTATTTGATAAAAATACTTTTATTACAATGACTACTATATTCTTCCAATTGAATGCACACGCACACAGTCACTCCGGATTGATAAAAATGGGCTGTTGTCAACCCCTCGTCATATATGGAGTAGAGATAACGTTAGAAATAGTACGGACAAAAGTAGGTATGATAGAAACAAGATTATCCATGTGTGGATCCAAGTCCAAATTACTTACGCACATCTGCATACATATGATCTACTGATGAGAAGAGAGCGGATCTCTTATTCATAACACATCCTGTAATTGCATCCCTGAGTCGAGAGGGAGGAGGAGTGCACAAGTTGTTCATTACAAGATCTTTTACAGATAGCTCACCCAGAATGAGTATCTCTTCATCCGGAGAAACACCGACGTACTCAATCAATGTATGCTCTTTGTACAACCACAAAAGTGCAAAACAAAAGGAAAGAATCGCCTCGCCATTCCCCTCCTTCAATTTATCATATAGGTTGAAAACAATGATTATAGTTTTCTTTCCCGTCAATGGAAATGGCACTAGGCATATCATTGAATGCAGTTGCAATTGGTATCCTTTTTGTTCCATTTTTATCCAATGTGGCTAACCCTGCCTTGCCCTGTTACTTTTACTAGGGATATTTTTATTAGACTGGGTTACGCAACAGATTTTTTGTACAATGAACCAGATCACATATCCTTTCCTCCTCTTTAGCACTCCATGTCCGTCCATTAACTAATAAAAATAATTCTGAGAGAAGACCCAACTACCACTCAAAATATGGAGCGGATAAAAGAGTGAAACCAACTCCGCTAGTATATCGTACCCAGAAGAGGATTTTCGTTGAGAGGGTGAAAACTAAGGGGTGCGAGAAGTTAAACTTGGTATATGCTTAGCATAATATTGTAAACCATGTTATACCCTCTCAACATAAAAAATGTACAGAGGCAGAGATGAACCATATATATATATATACACTCATAAATGGAAAGTGAACTAGTCTCATCTCATGTTTACGCAGTTGGAAAATATTGACTGACTCTCTGGACGTATTTATTATTGTTGCGCCCCACTCCTAAATAATCATCCCTTGTAGACCAACGTTGCTTATGTAGTAGCGCCCACTATATAAGTTGTATTTATGTTCATTTGAGTTTTTTTTGGGAGAGATTCATGGATACAATAGATGTCTGCAGTTTGTACTCATGCATGTGCACAAGTATTAGCCGAGAGTTCATATCCATTAGCACATGACATATCAGAGAAACTAATCTAATGCAGGCGATGCGAACTATTCTGTTCGAAAATACACACACAGTGCGTGTCACTGTCAGCGAGTAATGTATGCAATGCATGAACTAGCCAATGAATTGACCAAAGGCGAGCAATCGCCTGCTCCTCCTAAGGCATGTAACTGTAAGGACCAGCAAAGCCATCCCTCCGCTGCAGCGGCTGTTCTACCACCTCATCGTTTTCTAAAGGGCCACCATCAATTCATTGAGCTTGGTGCGTAAAAAAGGAAATACGGCTACAATCATTTATTTTTTCGTGGAAGGTTCACCTATTCGGCTCTTCTTATTTCTCTGCAAAGTATGTACGTATTTCTTTCACATATGGAAAAGTATGTGAAATCTTGTGTATGTGCTCCTTCCTCTCCTCAATTTTCATTACCATTTCCTCCACGAACCGAGTCCAATTTCATTGTGAGAAACAATACATGCTTTATGGAAACTTACTAAAAGTTGTACAAACCATGTGAGCACGTATTCCCTATTGCGGCAGTTTTTGTGGAACACGGAGAATAAAAGCAACTCTGCTTTTTCTTCTCCTTTCAATGAAAAGTGAGTCGAAGCAAACAGAGTTTTTCCATGGTGGAGGGTGGTATGCTCCCTAATGTGTACTTGGCATGACAAGCTGCATATCTCTTTCCATGTGCCAGTTTGGACATTTTTCTCTTTTGTACACCAAGACCGTGTATGTGATGTGGTGTACATATGTATTTTATACATGTTCAATTTTTCCGGCTCTAGTGTTGAAATCGTTGAAGGGGTTCTTCCATGTTAAAACTCTCGCTGCTCGTTTCAACCTCTTTGCTACGTTTTATTTCAGCTGCTGCCTAGCCCAACTCAGTTCAGTAGAGATAGAACTCAAACTACATCTCAGTTGAAAACCATGAGTAAGCCAGTCCTACCTAAAGAATCATAGTGATCCACTCTCCTCTTTGTTCATTCCATTGACACAGTCATACAGACAAAGAGTTTTTCCTCCTGTGGAAAAATACGGGATTTTGTGTACCTTGTCTTTTCCTGGTGACCCGGCTCAGCTCCATATGCCGAGTTGACGGATATTTTTCCTTGTATCGTCGATACTTCGTTATTGTCTCCCGTATGGCCATGTGTTGTGTTGACTGTGAGTTTCACATAAAGACAAATCTAGTGCAGTGAGTGCTTCTCAGATTATCATAATATTCCTGATTAGGGAACTAGCACACATGTTCTCTCATTACGGTTATCTCCTGTTTCCGAGAAAACTCAAAGACGAGTAAAACAACAAGCTCAAAAAACAGGGAAATCTCTGTCTGCTCTACTTTTTCCGACTGTTTTTATGTTCCAAATTTTTTCGGAACATCACACCACTGACCATTATCAAGTGCACAGAGTGAGTTCTGTTTACTTCGAAACTGTCTTGTGGATAAATCTCACTTGGGAAAAAATCTGCCCATATGTGTTTGCAAAAGGATAAGCCTGTTTGCTCTTGTTAAGAAAAAAAGCACAAGCGTAAATAGAGCAGGAGCAGAAGGACGAAAAACGAATAAAAAGTGGATTTTTCTAAGAGATTTGCACAAATTTTAAGAGAACAAAGAGAATAATTTATTCTTATGCTGGGGTACAACTGCCAGTCCGAAAAAACCGTTCTGTTTTATCAGAAAAATACTAAAGGTTAAAATAAACTCTTTATATGAGGTACTGTAAAAAAACTAATTTTAAATGGGGTGCTCATTTTAGACAAAATTGGAGATAATCATCTTCCTCATTGTAACTCTGCAAAAACCATAAAGTGACTGTTGTTTTCATTTGAGAAAACGTGCATTCATTTCGAATTCAAGGTTTTTGTGGTAAAGCAAGGAATGTGAGTAATCAACAACTCCATAAAAAACGTAAACGAACAGACCGTTTTTTCCCCTTCTTTTCAAGCTCTCTGATTTTTTTGCTCTTTTCCTGATCCAGATAAAAGTTGATGATGATGAGAATTGACTATCCTCCAACAAGAGAAAAGATTACAGAAAGCTGATTACATGTCCATTTCAAGTTACAAAGGTAAATATGTACATTCTCCATGTGTGTACTGTGCACCGTTCTGACTGTAACCAGTCCGTTCCATTTTGATAAACAGATCCTCTCCCGATTGCATTATAACTAAGGATATTGCCAAGCGTAGGAGAAAAAAGGAAAGAGGAAATGAGTAACGAAGTCAGGGAAAAATTTACAAGTCGTTGATTTACTTGTTTAGAGGTGAACACACTTTTCCTCTCCTTCCCGTAATTCAATCCGCAAACTAGATTCCTTCAAGTTTTACAGAAAGTGGAAATACGGGGAAAACGGAGAGACCTTGTTCCGGTTCAACGTGCTCCTTGTAAACATAAAAAAGTCTGTGAGCTCTGAGAACCGTTTCTAAGAGTTAACCTTTTTCTCTCTCTCCCTGTTTTACCACTATTCTGCGAGTCTTTTTAATCTCTTCGTACAATCTTGGGACTGTCAATGTCGCCCAGTGTGTAGTTACCTACGCTAGAAAGAAGTTTTCCAAATAAACAAAAGCAACAGTCGAGATTTATTCCCTTCCTTGCCTACCTTATTTCCTTTCTCTTTCAGCACATTAGAAACAACCATTTCCACCTAATAAATATTGCAGACTTTGTAGTACCAAAGCGCATTAGGACTCCGGGTTGAACACTTGGAAAATCCTCTATTTTCCTACCTAAGGTTAAGGCGTTGGTGAAGGTGACGACTTGAGATGTGTATTTCTCATGTGCAGTGATTTTTTCTCCCTTTAGGGTAAATTATTCAAGGAGAAGGTGTTTATCCTTGATGCTATCAGTATTTCTATATATATACTCACATTCTGAGAGCAGTACACTAAAAACGGGACTATAAGCTGCTCAACTCCGTTTGCTTTTGTTCCCCGATTATTATACATAAATAATACAAGTGCATATGTTGAACCGAAAGAAATATTATGATGGCTTCTACGTGCCATGGAATGCTGCTAACCCTTTCCAAAAATATTCTCGCTGATGGGATGCCCACATAAAAGTTTGAAAGTGGCAGTGCTAAGCAAACAAAACACCACTACTCTAAGAGACATTATCACACGGGAAAATAAAAACTTTTGCGTAGGAATAAGCCGTCAAGTTGTAAACGAAAACGTGAAGCAATCGACCGTATGTAAACAAACAAATGTAGAAGAGCAAGTCTTCTGTTCAACGCCAGCAACCGAATACACGGTAAGACAAGGAAACTACACCGAGTTTTTTGCCTGTATTTTAAAAATTATGATATTTTAAAAAGCTTGTTGTTCATTCCACTACTATGTGTACACTTGAGTACATGATAAGAATTCAGAGTTGACTTCGTTTTCCTGCTATTTGAGTGTAACCGAGAATTACAAAATACACGTCCCGGTGGCATTTCTTTGTTGGGGGAAATCTGTATAAAAAAGAAACAGAGAGTGGAGTGCAAATGGCGAGAAAATCGTGACGTGTAGAAATGAAAAAAATATTAACAGTATAATATCCTACGATCCGGGTGGGTATAAATAATATGCTAGTTGTGTGCATTTCGCATACCCATATTGCAAGCGAGCACCCACAGAAAATAAATCAGTTGTAAAATATTCATAGCGCATGTATCCCATCAAACTACCCTTGTGTATCGGTAGTGATCAACAGGAATTTCAATGCATTTAGAATGCAGCCCAAAAAAGACATGAAATTGGGATGCAATGAGTTTTCATGTGTGAGTGGAGACGTGTGGCAATCAAGATTTTCCAATTTTCCTACCTTCCTATCATCAGCCCGAGAGTAGAATAAAATGAAGTTGTACACGACTACAGTATGCGTGTAACTGTTCAAGCAAAAATGTGATCAGGCCGACAGACACACATACATATCCATACACCTTATAAAAGTTTAAATATGCTGCACATGCAATACAATGTTTAGCCTCAAGGTGAAAGAATTTAGGATTTTTTCCTTCGCTCACTTGCCTTCTCCGTGTAGAGAATACATTTATGGAATTTCGGTATGCCAAGTAAATATTCTCAAGTGCCATCATTTACAATCGAGTCATCCTCATCCAGCGGTGTGCTCTCTGAATACCGTTTCGTTTTTCCTTAAGACAAGATTTTAAATGCGGATATGCATAAAATCTAGGTGGTAAGGTTGAGTTCTCCTGTTACGGTAAATTGGGAGTCGTGAGGGAAGGCAAGGCAAGTTCCATTCAATTCCAAAAAATAATATCCTTTTCCTCGAGAAAAGTTGGCAGGCGATGGGATAACGAATAATGATATAACTACGCACAATTTTTTTCTTCTCCTGATTCTGGTATTTATTTCATTTGCGGAGTGAGAAGGATATACGGTATTAGTCAGTAATCCTTAGGACTCCTTCCAAGATTGCATTTTTGCATGGGAAATCCTGTGAACAGTAGAAAAATAAAGAGAGACCAATCCAACAAGAAAAACGTGAGGAACAGATCATCCTCCTCAGAGACTTGCCTCATTTTCTTTTGAGTTTTTTTCTTCAAAACTCGCTTCTTACAAAGGAAAAGATTGTTACATACGTGAACACTCCACGGCTCCTGCTGATGATGTTGGTAAAGCGTCATTTTACAATCCTCCACTTCCACTTGAGGAAAAAGAAGGAGAGTTTGAGACTTGAATAACTTGTTACTCGCCCAATTGTACACATAATACGTCTGCTACGGAAGTACCTTCTTTTTTATTTTACTCATCACATCCATTCAACTCCTTTGCGTGTACAATGTACACAAAAAAACAAGCCTCCGTATTCACATTACGTGTGCAGTAAACACATCTGTAAAAACTTTTTGTCTCTCTCAATCGCTCCCTGTTTAAAAAAAGTCGGTGTTTGAGCTATCCCTGCATTCATGTTTGAGAAAAGAAAGGAATTCTTTCTAGTGGTTTTCTTCAAATGGAAATTTACAAGGGTAAAAAAAGTTGGAGACTTGGTACATCTTAACAGTTTGTGAATCAAGTGGCTTCTCAAATATAATAAGATGTTGGCATATACTCATTATCCATGTTGAAGTTACGCATCCACCAGCAGAAAGAAACATATCTTCTCTCTGGCACGGCACAACATGCAACAGAGGGATAAGAAATAAGATGCAGTGCAATGCACACCTTCTATTTCACTCATAAAAAAGAATCCGATAACGATAATCTTGAGCAAGCTGCTAGAGCAGAGAAGAATAATACACACGATATCTTATATGTATAGTTTCTTGTTACTTGTTTAAAAAATGCATGCAAGTGTATCGGATCTTCCGCTGATCATATCATTATTTTATAATAGGCATTTATGTTACGTCGCGATGCAAAGTCTTGTGCCAAAACAAGCCTTCTGATCCAACACAGACCATTAATGCTACTGCCATCGTGTTAAAGACCAGAGTATGCCTATGAATATTTACAAACATGCGGCAATATTCATATATATCCACATATAGACCAAGTTAATGTTCTTTATGTACATAGAAATACATGTGGAGTTACTGATTCACATGTATTGGCGTTCTCACCAGAGAGAAGAAAAAAAACTGTTTAAGAGTAGACTTACTCGAGGGAGGAAAAGACTTGTCAGTGTTGTTCTCCGTATTCTCGTGGACAGACGAAAGGAAAGGGGAAAGGTGCTCATCATCTTTTCTTCACGACTGGTCTTTGTTTCTCTGCAAGATTTTTTTTTGCTTTGTATGAAAAAAAAGTTTACTTGCGACGGATACACAATTTAAGATATACAAGAGTACTCTAGATTTGAACACTATTTTTCTTGAAGTGATCAAGTTGCGATTATTATCTACGATCGAAAACGAAATGACGTTTGTCAAGTGCTCCTTCACACAGTGTACATTGTAAATTGTAAATTCAATATAAGGGGAGTTTGATTGTGCTCGAGTTTTTCTTCTTCAATTCCTTACTGTGTGTCTGGTTTTAACAAGAGACAAGTTTTGACTGTGAGTCAATCATTGACCACTTTTTTTCAAATTGGTGAATAAAGAAAAAAAGGATATTATGCGTTTCTCCCTTTCTCTCATGTCGATTCATTCATTTTCCTGTCTTTCCTCGTGCGTATTTATTGCATATCCATAAAACAGGAATGTGACTGAAGGGGAAAAAGTGTTTATCTGTATCGAATTCCGTTCTTGATGAGGATATGTTCATCACAATGGCTTATTGCCTTTTACAGCTAAAGGGAAAAAAGTGAGAAGTGAGGCAAGACAAGTTCAGCGTAATATTTTTTACTGGGCTCATCATCTCAGTTTTTCTTTTATAGTGGATTATTGACCGATGGATAACTTTTATTTGGGTTTTTTATGTGCAAAAAGTTGATTGTTGCTTGAGCCATATGAACATTCTTATCCTCTGCGAGTATGTTTTGTGAGGGATGTTGAAACAAGGTTTGTGATACTTGGAGAAGAATTTTTATCGAGGCTAAATCCTCCTCGATTATTGGTTTCATCTTAACAGCTTCTTTGAATTGTGTAGCCTATTGCTTTCATAACTTAGAGCCTGAAGGGGGAAAACATTCTTAGAATTTGTAGGAAAGGGGAACCAAGTTTTATTGAAGAAGGCGACTTGCATCTCTGGGTTTTCTTCTGAAATAATATTTTCCACGCAGCGGTGGGTAAATTCAAAGTGACTTTTTGCAATCCCGCCGATTCCCATATCCAATATCCCCACACAACTTGAAAATACCTTGTGTCGGTGGATCTCTGTGCAATCAAAAAAATATTGTGGTGTTTGATGGGTCAAACATTGGATTTTGTGTTTTACATGGCGTCCAAGTTGTGGGAAATTATCGCCTGATCTGTATTCTACTTCAGACTATTTTCTTAAAAGGATTGAGCCAAGCGTAAAAAAATAATTGCTTGTTAACAAAAGTAGTTTGCAGATAAAATTGGGTGGATCCTTGTAAAAAGCAAAGAATTTACGAATCAAGCAGGCAGCCTTCTTTGTTGGTGTGTTGAATCAAGCTCGTTTGTTAAGTTTGGAACAGAAAAATGTAATTTATTTGTTCGTGGGCATTAGCAATAATTACTTTTGATGCTAATAGGGTACTAAAACAGCTCACCTTTTCAACGAACTAAAATCACAGAATAGCTCTACTAATCCTTTTGATGCTAATCTTACGCGGTGAATCGATGAGATCATTTTGAAACACGAGGAATGTATGAGAAAAGCAAAAGTGCTAAGTTGACAAAAACATCAGGAGACATTAATAGACACATGCACTTTTTTATTTTTAAACTGCACTTCTCACCACTCCATTTGTGTTATTGATGCAGAAAAGTACTCTCAGCTTTGCTTCCTATGAGACATCGTCATCTTCAAATATACTCGTCATCTCTGAAAAATTAGCCTTCCTTCAATTCCATCTTATTTAGTCTCAAACACTATTTAAGTCTTCCAAGAAGAAACACATCCTGGTTGGATGTGGTCTCGTTCCAAAGGATTTTCCTTTCTCGTGGGAAGCTAAGCAAATTGGCAATCACACAGAGACAAGGCACCACTCCACCACCGAAAGAAGTAACCCTACTTTAATATTACTTCGAGTGAGTTTGTGAAAGGAAATAGAGGAAAAAGTTGAAAATGCGTGTCAGCATCTGCGTTTATTATGAAATATGAGATTTTTCAGCCAACTTGGTAGAGTTTCAATGGAGAAAAATACAAACAGAGAGAAGATGAGTGGTCATGTTGAAATTAGAGATTTTAAATGTCTAAGGCAAACACGAGACAGTTCCATGAGGATTTGACATAATTATTTTGTGTGCTACGATCCTCCCATGATAGTTTAGGAACTCCACCTGATATTTCAGAGGTGATAAAAATTGCACATATTTTCCCTGTCAGAATTTTGGAGTATTTTTCCTTCTGCAATAAAGATCCCTGTGGGGAGTCTTTACAAAAAGTGCATTCCGACGGTGATTGAAGTATATTTTAAAGAAAATATTTGTTTTCACGTGCGCTCCTTCCACCGCCCCGTAGTAAAAGAAGTAAAGAGCCCACGCAATATTTTCTTGCTTAAAGAAGGAACAAAGCCAACATGTGGAATTTCTATGAGGGTATATAACATGAACGGCTGATAAATCATCGCTTTTATTATTCCTCTGCAAAATTCATAGTGATTGGTGGAGTCGTTTGCCAAAAAAAACTATTTTTCCTTGGAGTCCACACACACAGCAGATAGCATCCGCAAGCGAGAAGTGTGAGGGGACATTTTGGAAAACCTTGATCGGATCGTTTGCGACTTGGTACTTTATTACTTGGAATCCAATTCAAGAAATCTTTATTTGATCAGCTTCTCACTCGGCAAATCCTAATAACCGTCAATTGCAGAGAAGATTAAGGTCATCCTAAAAGTTATTATGGTGCAGCATCTCTTCCAATATTAGAGGTGAAATTGCACTTGAGGATATTTTTGTTTCCTTTGCTGTCACTCTTTCTGTGCTTTGACGACCTTAGCACGTACCTCGAACCAAGGATTAGAAAACATTTTTCTTTGAATATTCATCTCCTGTCGTGAAGCCATCTCTTGGCAATTGTATTGTCACCAAAAATCTCTTTGCAAAATATAACAATTTATCAAGTCACTCAGAAGTAAATGAGATTTCCTAGAAGACGCCACGAAGAATCAACTCATTGTGGAATTGATCAGGGGTATCGCGTAAGCATTCGTAATAAAAATAATAAAATTACACAAGTATTGCGCTAACTAGGTCGCGGGGTCGGCTTTGAAGTAACAAGCTACTTTTTTTCTCATAAGGAGATTAAGTACATATATTTTTAATGATATCTCGCATTTTTTATTACGTTGAGTAAATTCTCAGTGTATACTGCAAGTTCTTCTATTGTTTACAAGATAAATCTCTGTAGCTCACTCTCTGTTCCTCATCTACAAAAGAAGAGACAAAGTAATAATATCAGTTTAAATTATAGCGGACCGAGAGTGTACGTGAGTTTATGCAACAATTTTTATTTATGTCAACGCTCGCTCCACCAAAAGAAATTGTATTCATAAGGGTGAGTTCAAACGGAAGACAATACGTTTCACTTGGCTTGACAAAGAAATAAACATTTTTATTTCGGAGCTGGCCAACTTTTAAACATTACTCGAGTCAAGTCGCCTCTCTAATCCAACGGGAACAGAGCTGGTCGAAATTGGATCACATATGCAAAATATATAAAGGATATGATTTAAAGGGAAATATTATCTCTATATATTTGGAAGACGCACAAGTGGCAAGTGTAACAAGCACTAGAGGTGATATAGAGTGCACACTTTTTTGTTTCTTGCATGTATGCACCACCACGTCTTAATCTTGAGCTCACATCTTCACATTTTCCTACTGTTTTCTGTGTGGGCGTAAAATTTGGAATGCTTTGAGAGATGAGCTGGCTGTGGCAATCTAAGTAAATATTATTATTCTACAGAGGAATCCCATTGTGTCTCGTAAACTTTGGGAGGGTGCATTGTTGTGAGTTTTTGTTGTTTCTTGGTCACACAACCTAAAACGAGTGTCGAATGTCGAAGTGAGTGTTTTGTGTGGCGGATGGCGGACGAAAATAAGGAACAATCATGATCAACATCGCCATCACCATGAATCACAATCTACAGCAAAAGCTACAAGCTGTAAAAGAAGTGGGATAATTATGCAAATTTGTGAAAAAACTGAAAACTATCATTTTTGTGCCCAATTCATACTTTTGCGATTTGAGAAATAAATTAAAAGTATTAAGTATATATTCTTTGCTTCAATCAACAAGGATCCTTTTAAAAGCCAAGTTTTCAATGGGGAGTCACACAGAAGAGAATTCGTCATCTTCAACACCATCCTCGTCGTCAACCACCAACTCAAAACGGGGTGGGAAAGAGTCGAAGAAAAATAGCAAGAAAAAAGGTACCACAAAGCAATGATCATATCATAAGCTAACCACAAAAAAATGACAAAATTTGCAATACAACTTGCAAAATAGAAACATTAACAGAGGGTCAAGGCAATAAATAATAAATTTTCCCTTGAGGTTGTCATTTCAAAAGATGGGAGGTAAAATAAGGTCTGTCTGTCGAATCGCATTTTTTGTCCCTTCCTCATTCGGGTCGAATCAGCATTGTGGAAAAAATCGTTCCTTTACGAAACTCTTTGGACTCAAATCCTTTGGAAATCAGGATCAGCATGCTTTGCATTTTTAAACTACAAATAAAAAGCAGAGAGCAATTGCTGTGAAAAAATGCGCGTATAATGATATGTTATGTTCACATATTGCAACAGCAGTAGCTTTAAATCTAATCTATTGACAAGATCTTTTCTCATTTTGAAGTCAGGCTTTTCTTTATGACTGCCATTATCACCATTTGGAATTGCCTTTCTGTCCATGTCGCTCTCTCTTTAAAGCTTTGCTCTGTCCTGTCCATGTGATTTAATTTGATCTACGAGTACGCACATTAGAATCGAAAATGCATAAACTTTACTTTTTTAAAGTGTATCACAGCTCACACTGCTTCTTTTTGAGTTGACTACACACACAAAGTTTATATACGTTCTTGCTCAGTGATGTATATAAGTGGGATAGAATAGAGGTTTGCAATTGCAATGATTATAAATCTTGTTTGATGATCAGAGCCAAGTTGTAATTTGAGCCTTGCCAAAACCTAGCACCCAAACAACAAGAGATGATATCGCGACAAGGATATATTTTTAAAAATATATAACCCTTTAGATACTTTCATTGAATTGCCGTGTGTGGAAGATACACGAAGGATCATCATTATCGTCTTGAGTGTCGTCATCGGCATTATTATTATAGTGCCATTTTAAGCAATCGTTCCTTTTTCACGGATATATAATATACGAAGAGGAAAAAATATTGTGCACTTTGTTACCCACCACGAATATTGGAATCTCTGTTTTAGGTATCTGTTATAGGACGAGGTTTGCATCATGCTTGGATTTTTTGTTGCCGTTCTCAAATCAAAAGCGGCATGTCACACTCTTTTCAAGTTAT